>CM067275.1:13562500-13640000 GCA_033220335.2 Troides aeacus
CCCATTATCAAAGATGTCGTTAGTACTATCGTCTGTCTTCGTTTTCGGAAGCGGTCTCCTAACACATAGTATATGAACTATTATAGTTTAATATTTTTGGTTTTGTAAAAATAGTCATAAGAGGGTTGATAAAGGTAGAACTGCCCCCGTGGCGCGGTGGTTAAGGTTGATAGATGGTGGCGGCTGGTGACTGGAGGTTGGAAACGTTTGCGTATCCGATGTGTCGCGGGTTGCGTTCCTCAAATCACCGCCATCGATTCCTTGTTTTACAACAAACCTCGTTACCTTGTCACTTAAGGACGACGACGACACCATCCTCGCGACGTGCGATGTCCGGTGCGAGGAGACGTGCGCCCGTGTGTCAGCCCGCCGCGGCCAATTTCCGCTGCTTTAACTTGTATTTAATTATTTGCTGAGATAACGTACGAGTGCCTAGGTACGGTGTAGCTACCTGCGTGAGAACGTGAACACGTGAGAGATGTGGGCCCTGTGCGTACTGAATTACCTTTGCTGTAGCCATTATGGAGTTTCTTTATAAAATATTGATTGAAGCCAGACACCGGAACTCGCTCGCGGCGCGCCGCCACTCGGACGCGGGGGGCTGGGCTTAACCTGACCAATGCTCGGGGAATAACAAGAATTAAACTTCGGTCGGGCTGGTCTCTTATAACACACGAGTGCTTTTTTTTATTAACAGCGTGCAATAATCATTGCGTGCACACCGAATATTTTATTTTAACTCAACAGTCACTTTCCTGAAAGAAAGTTCAGTGCGGGCCGCATTGGCAGCTTGCCCACTGCGCCCACGCCCCCCGCTCCACCTCGGTACAGTTCATAGTTGCTTGTTTACTTGTCTGTTTCCTGATGTTACCGATGCCCGAGCGTGTGACGCGGCGGGCAGCAGCTGGTAGTAAACTCGCTCCGCCCCGATTCCATCACGGAAATGACATTAAGCAGACAACACCTTGAACTGCTCCGCGAGTAGGCCCTGAAACCCGTGTCCGTTTGCTGGCCGCTCGCCTCTGCTCGACGCGCTCACGCGTCTGACAGAGACGAAGCTATACATCCGTCTCTATCGCGCGCGCGCGGGCGGGCTGCGGGCGGCGGGGTGGAGGTGCGCGGGCGCGCCCGCCTGCTCGCGCCCGACGCGGCTCGCGCTCAGTCGGCATCGTGATGTGCCACGCGGTGGTCCTCGGCGTGCTGTTCTCGCTCCCCTCGTACCTGTACTCGGCCGTGCCGTCCAGGTGAGCCGCGCCGCCGTTGTGCCTATTGTTTTGTCTACGGTCCGGCTCTCGTGGCCAATGTGAAATTATCCGTTTTGAGTGATAAGTGTGTTGCTATACTGCGCCGCGCGGGGACGGGCTGCCGGGCGCGCTGTACGGGAGACGCTTTCGCAGCGCAATTACTGCTTTCATAGTTGGCTCGCTCGCTCTCTCGCTTTGCGCTCGTCCGCCCGTCCGCCCGTCCGCTCGCCCGCTCGCCCGCTCGCCCGCTCGCCCGCCAGTCCGCTCGCCCGCTCGTCCGCCCGTCCGCTCACAGCCAGCACACCGCACCGCACCGCACCGCACCGCACCGCACCGCACCGCACCGCACCGCACCGCACCGCACCGCACCGCACCGCACCGCACCGCACCGCACCGCACCGCACCGCACCGCACCGCACCGCACCGCACCGCACCGCACCGCACCGCACCGCACCGCACCGCACCGCACTGCACCGCACCGCGCTGGCAGCGAAGCGTAGAGAGCGATGAGCGGCCCGCCGCCATGGAGCGCTGCCTGCAGATGCTGCTGCGCTGGCTGTCGGTCCTCGTCGACGCGCTGCTCGGGAAGTTAGTACTGGCATACGTCGTTACCGCTGACTGCGGTGTGGATATCCCATTCGAAGTTGTTCATATCCGTGCGTCGCCGACGCTACCCTTCTATCTAGGACGACCTTGTCGTTATCTTCCGGGCCTTCCCCGCATCGGAGTGCGGTCGCGGCGGTCGCGGCTGGCGCGGCGGTCGCGACGGGCGCGATATATTGTATAAATCTCCCACGCGCCTGTCGTTCTGGAAGTTTTCCGTTAACATTGCGGTAGATAGCGGCGCGCGCCGATACGTGCGCTGTTACATTGGCGGCGGTGACGTCGTCTCTGCACCGCGCCGCACAGCACAGCACCGCACCGCACCGCACCGCACCGCACCGCACCGCTTCCGTATGTTTATTCGGCAGACGTAATGCAACAAGTTATTAGAATTCGCCGAGAGCGGCGCGCGGTGAGTGAGTAACGCTGGGTTGTAGTGACGGCCGTGCCGCGTGCGGGTGCGCAGGTGCGCAGGCGCGCAGGCGCGGGCGCTGTATAAATGGGTGCAGTTCACTGCAGCGAACTAAGTAAACGGTTTGTTTACAGGCATGCTCACTATATATGTTTCACAAGTGAATTTCCTATTCACGCAAACGCGTTCGCCTGGTGGCAAACGGTACCTCTGACCCATAATAATAAATAAACTTTATTTCGGTCTCTGGGGCCATAGTGTTAGTGAGTTAGCAACAATTATTGCTTAATGGCTGCGTCAGTAACAGTATAGTCATTTCATATTTTAAAAATGAAGCTTGTTTACTTAGTAACAAATTGTGCAGTAGACACACAACGGTCTAGAACAGGTGAATCATACCGTCTAGCAAAATCATTTTAAAAATTCGATTGGGACTAGCCCCGACCCTACAAAGCATCGAGGCAGTCTTTGCGCTGAATTGCAAAAAAATCATTTGTCTGTGCTTGGGTGAACATACCCGATGCGTTGCAGCGCCGGGGTAGGCCCATCAAAATCTTAAAGCCACTGATACATTCGATGCGTAGAGCATTGGCTGCCCGCTGTGTATATACTGTCCGCAGGCTGCACGTATAAATTTTTAGATTTGGCAGAAGGCTTTGAATACTGTGGCCTCAAGGGGCTCGATAGATCGCGCGAACCTGCGCCAGAGCATGTTACAGCAGGCTGTTAACGCTCTACGCTCCCGCTCGACGTCTGCTTCATCTTAAAGATCATCGGCATCGTAACGTGCGCGATATTTAAAAACAGATGCGCGCTCGAGTTCGCACATCCGTTTAATGCAATGGCCGGCACTGGACACATTCAGGACGTTTGCCTGTTTCTCTTAACGCAGCAGTGTGCGCTCGTGCGTTGTTAGCCGTGCCGCAGCACCCGGCAGCGACCGCAGCACCCGGCAGCGACCGCACCGAAGCGACAACAGAACCATATCGCCGGCGTCTCTGTTGTTGACACTTAATCTTCAATGCGACATCCAATCAGTTCGTTGCTGCCGCTGAGCTCAACGATCGGGTCGTTGACGTATACATTGAACAACGTCGGGGAAGTTATGCCAGCCTGTTTAACCCACAATTTGGCCCATAGGGTCTTGAGAGCTCATCGGCCTATCCCACATAATTCGTTTGGTTATCGTATCAATATTGAAAAACATGCAGTGATTCTGGTGAAACTTTCCCTTCTTGTAACTTATTCCCCAAAAATCTCATAAGAAACGAGGTCAAAAGCTCGGGAGAGGTCAAGGACGCAGGCATATGATGGGAGTGGGGGTGGGGGTGGGGCGCGGGGCGCGGGTTGTAATACTGCACTGTATGTCGTTCTGCATAATAACGTGACGCTTGTTAGGATGTTGTACACAGCAACATTTTGCGCTCGTTAACGTAAACATAAGTTTTTATGTTTCGTTACCGCAGTGAATTTACTAGCGACAGCGCCCTTCAAACCGGAACACAGTAATATTTGCTCACTACTGTCTGGCATCAGAAATAGGCGCTGCGGTGGTACCTAAGTAGACAGTCTTCGGCTACGGAGAACTGCCACCGTCAAAGTAATTTAAATGAGCGAAACGCCCGTTAAGTTGTTACATTTAAACGACTGGACCAGCTTTAAAGATGTTGTTACACCGTGGAGAAAGAGTTAGTAAGGAATTATTACTCATAACAAATAGACGATTCTCAGTACAGCAGGAACACGAGCTTCTGTCGGCCACGGCGGCCAGCGTACGTCCGGCCAAATGTGAAGCGATACTGATCGTTGCACACCGCACGGCACGGTACCCGGCGGACCGGCGGACGGACCGTGGGCTCGCGGCCGGCGGCCGGCGGCGTGCGCCGAGGGGCGGCCTATGCGCCCGCCGGGAGTACTCGTGTAGATATAGGTGTAGGTGTGCGCCGTGCGCCGACCGCCTGCCGCCCCCGGGGCCGCCGCGGCCTCTTCCGTTTGCTTTGGTGGCTTCATTGCGCGTCGATAGGCAACAGCTTTATCAGTACGCCTGCATTGTGCGATAAGTGAGCGAGTTTGTGTGGGTGAGTGGGGGGAGGCTATTGCAGGGCCATGGTCCTATAAAAACGAAAAATATAATACGTTAGCTCCGGGACTCTCCAGTCGGGAACGGTGTGCAGGGTTGAAGCGAGCAGCGGTGCGATATGATGTTGTGTAATGTTACAGGAAAGCGCGGCGCAAGGAGCGCGAGGGTGAGCCGGCTGGCGATCCCAAGCTGTACCTGCAGGAGGCGCTGCTGGAGCGTAAACTTCCAGAGCTGGACATGCGGCAGCTAGTGGACTTGCCGCGCGGTCTCGACTACAATGAATGGCTCGCTTCACACAGTCAGTATTTCAATGAACCTAGTGCAAAATGCCCCAACCTGTGAGTGAAGTCCGTTCTACAAGCGGCGGCGGCGCGTCGCTGCGTCGCAATGATCACGCGTTTCATCATTTCATCGTTGTGTGGTCCGCAGCGTTGGCGCTATTCGAGCACGTGAACCTGCTGTATGGCACCGTGTCGGAGTTTTGCACGGCGGCCTCCTGCCCGGATATGACGGGCCCCGGCGCGCGCTCCTACGCGTGGTACGACGAGCGCGGCAAGAAGACGCGCGTCGCGGCGCCGCAGTACGTCGACTACGTTATGACATACACACAGAAGACCGTCAACGACGAGACCGTCTTTCCAACAAAATACGGTGAGCGAGCGCGAGTCCGACGATTTCGTCACAACGTGATAGCGTGTAAAGCGTCGCGTGCGCACTGGCCCCAGTTCCTGTGCGCGTCCCACCTTCAACAGTTGCCAGTCGCTACAGGCTACAGGCGCGAACCCCTCGCAGTAACTTATCTTGGTTTTACGTTGGAAACGTGCTTTCGCATACCTGCCTGCTGTACCGATTACAACCCGCACAACCTCCACATGCACGAGGGTCGCGGGATATCATGTTGCAGTTCCTCCGCGACCCCCGGTCGGCGCCCGGTTTGAACGGACCCACCACGGGGAGACGTGAAGCACCCCTTCCGATAAAATCCCTACGTAGCGACGCATCGGAATACGAGACATCGCCATATGCAGCTCTTCCTAATTAGGGGCTTGTTTTTTTGTTTTACCTGGGGGAAATGCCTACGCATACCCGTCCTCGCGGGGGCAAGGACGGGTTATGTCGGACTTGCTCCGACTAAAACCCCCACGATGTTCCCGACTCGTCGCCATATGGCAAGGGTCACGGGTATGGTTTGGTGCCTTCGTCCGCGACCTTCACCGGCGCTGGCCGCTTTCGCAGCCCCACCTCGGTAGGGAGGGATAAACCCCCCTGCAGGGCGCGCCGAAACATGCTGCGCGCCCCCACCTCGGCCTCCATTGTGTTTACCCGTTAGCGGCCGCGGAGGTTAGAGAGAACAGCGCATCGTAATACCGACACTCCTCTTCCCCCGCGACCCCACCGCCGCCGCATCGCCTGTGCGACACCGGTTGGCCGCGGAGGATACGTCCTCCGCAACCCCACTTCGATTGCAGAGGTGGTTTAAAACCGCCCTTGCAGCGGGCCGCAGCGGGCAGCATAAATCCGCCCTCGGGTCCCCGGCCGCTCCGGTGAGCTCCAGTTATTCCAACTCGAACCTGGAGCGGCCGCTTCGGCCGGCCCTACGCCGCGGGCCGACCGGGTGGGTACCGCTAGTTTCACCGTGTTGGGCCCCACGGTTACTAAGCCCCTTCGCCACGACAAGGCGGGGGAACACGTTAGAAGGGGCCTAATTAAAGACTTTTTTTTTTTTTTTATTTACGCGAGCCGTCGCGTAACAAGTCACGTCGACTCCACCGAGGTTGACTCCGCGCAACACCGAGGCGTAGCCGATGTTCCACAGGAGCGGTCCGAGGACCGACCCCTGCAGAACACCGCACGACACACCGTGCCGACACCACTCGTCGCGCGTCGGGTACCTCACAGACCTCTCCGAGAGGTACGCCCCGATCGTACGCCTCAGGTAGACCGGGACCCCGAAGTGGACCAGCGCCGCGGTGATCGTGCTCCACGGAAGGGTGTTGAACGCGTTGGCGATGTCGAGGGACACCGCCAACACCACCTCTCCGCGAGACCGTTGAGGCCGTCCGGCCGGTCATCGGTGACTGGCTGGACCGGGACTTTGGAGTCCTCAGTTTCTGCCTGGTGCAGGTACTCACGGGGCACGGTTGCTTCGGGAGCTATCTGCACCGGCGGAACTGCACGAGTAGGATGGACGAGGCTTGCGACGAGTGTGGCCACCCGGTGGACACATCGTCCCACACCTTGGCCGATTGCCCGCGATGGGGGGGGGGGGACAGGGCCGCGCTCGTAGCGGCGATAGGGAGTGACCTCTCGCTACCGTCCGTGGTCCGGACCATGGTCAGTGGCGAGGCGTCATGGAATACGGTATCCCGATTCTGCGACTTTGTTATGACGCAGAAGCGGGAGACCGAACGTATTCGAGAGCGGCAGGAACCGGGCGCCGCGACCGACAAAGGCCGTCGGTCCGGTGCCCCCCTTGGAGAGGGTTCCTGGGGTGCATACGGTGATGCGTCTCGTATTCCGACGCGTCGCCACGTAGGGATTTTAACGGGAAGGGTGCTTCACACCCCTCCCGAGGTGGGCCCGGTCATTCAGGCGCCGTTCGGGGGGTCGTGGATGAACTGCAATACTTTATCCCGCGACCCCACGAACACGTGGATGAGATTGGAATACCGTGTGAAGCTTATTAGTTGGTTGGAATCCGACACTACCACCGGCGCCGGCCCAATCTGGCGACGGGGTGTGCATTTCCGTTAGCATTTTGTTACACACGTAAATAAAATAAAATAAAAAAAAACCTCTCCGCGAGCCACCGCCGCGTCCACCATGGCGCCTACGGTGGACCTGCCCCGGCGTGTCCGCGCTATCGCGTCTACGGTGGACCTGCCCCGGCGGAATCCGCACTGGTGTTCGCTCAGATCCGGTCCGACCTCCTCCATGTGTCGAACGAGGCGAGCTGCTATAACGCGCTCGACGGTCGGCCGGTTTCCCCGCTTTCCCCGCTTTCCGAAGCAGGACCAATTTCCCCGCCTTCTATATGCGTGGAAACCGAGCCTTCCCTCCCCCCTCCCTAGCGCCGCGGAACCGAGTCGCTGTCGGTGGCGACCCTCGATCGTCCCGCCGCGGGAACAGTGTGCGAACCGTCCGATCGAGAAGCTCCGGTGAGAGGCTACGAGTCAATGGGGGTCGCCAAGGGCTCAGCTTTTGCCGCACCCTCTTATACGGCTTCCCGAAAGGGTCGCCGTCCAACGACTCGAGCATCTCACGTTCGGACGCCTTCTTCGCCTCGGAGATCGCCGCCACTAGTACGGCCACATCGGCCCTGTGCGCCGCGTACAGCCGTTCCTCCTCGGCCGTATCGCGCCTCCGTCGACGTCGGCACCTGTGGTACTTACGGTCGGCTCGCCACGCACGCGCTGCGAAGCCGCACGAGGTCCGCCGTCCACCAGTAGGCACGGCACTTAGGAGGCAGGGGGCGGCGCGCCCGCGGCATAGCTGCGTCACACTCGTGCGACACGGCCTGCACGAGCCTCTCCGCTTCCCGCTCCACGTCGACCGCCACCTCCTCCACGGAGAGGCCCGCCGCCTTAGCCCGGCCCTCGCGGACCCAGGCCTCGACTAGGGCCGTCTCCTCGAGCCGGTCTCGGTCGAGGCGCTTCAGCGCCCATCGAGGGCCGTCCCCGATCAAGGGACGACAAGGATCGCCCGGAGCCGCCGAGGTCGCGGACACACTGTATCGGACATACAAATGATCCGACAGAGTCTCCACGCCCTCGAGCACCTCCCAATCCCCGATACGGCGGGCCACGGCGACCCCGGCGAACGTTACGTCCACTATGGAGCCGCCGTTTTTCCGCACGCACGTGTTCGCCGTCCCCCGATTGAGCACGACCAAACCCGCTCCGGTCGCGAACTCCTCGACCGCCGCGGACCGTGGGGCCCGCAGCTTTCGCGGCCGGTTCTTCCTGCCGGCTTTGCGCTTCACGCTCCGGCGCTGTTGCTGCTGCTGCTGCGGCTTCGGCTGCGACTGCTGTCGCTGCTTCTGCCGCTGCTGCGGCTTCGGCGGCAGCTCCTTTGCCCGTCAACGACGGTCCACCCTTCCTCCAATGGAGGTGGGGCGGGCGCGGGCACGAACTTGCCTGCGGACTTCGGGAGCTTTCCCGTCGCCTTCTGCGGCCCCCCTTTCCCTTTCCCCTTAGCCACGGAGGCTTTGGGGGCGGGGTTCGCGGATGCCGCGGCCGCTTTCGGCGCTGGGCCGGCATTCTTGGCGGCCGATGCCGCCTGCCTCGCCGCAGCCAGCGGTGGCCGGACAAGCTTCTCCGGGAGAAGCCTGTCCTCCAGTGATGCCAGGCGGGCCGACACCATCGTCCCCACCTGCACCATTACGGAGATCTCTTCTACCGACGTAGTCGCCTGTACGAGGCGATCGGCACCCGTGCGCCGTTTTTTTGCCGGCCGAATCGTCCCCTCCCCAGGAGACTCAGCGCCGGCGTCCGGACGAGGAGGCGCGGGTCTATTCCGCCGCTCCAACTCGTCCATCTTCGCCCTGAGATTTGCCAACTCCTTGCGGAAATCGGCCACCTCGGCGCGCAGGCGGGCGTTCTCCGCCTGCAGCTGCTGCGTCTCGTCCGTCGCTGTGCGAGACGCGATTGTGGTCACGGCCACCTTGATGGAGGCCGCGGCGTCACTCAGGTCCCGCGCCAGGTCGGACTTGAGGTTCCTCGACTTGCTGGCGATCGTACTGATCAGCTCAGCGTCGTCGAGAACCATCCGCTGCAACGCCCCAACCGTCTGCTCGTCTGGACTTCAGCGCAGGCGATCGGGAGAGCTTCCGCTCCCGGTTTCGGCGGAACCTCGCCGCCGTCGCGACGAGTTCCTCTTCCGCCTGGAGCCTTAGCTCCTTACGCCTCTCGGCGTCGAACGCGGCCTTGGCCTTGCTAAGGCCGACATACTTGGCCGTCGTGGGCGGACGCCCACGTCGCTCCGGCTTGGGGCCGGGGTATAGCTCCCCGGCGCTCTTGCCGTCCTCCTCCGAGGAAGTCGACAAGCCGCCTGACGCAACCGTAGTGAGGCTGCCGTCTGAAACGGCAGCCTCGTTGTCGCTGATGCGGGAAACAGGGACCATGTTTACATCGCCCCCCGTTTTGGATGGCTACCAGGGCAGCCGCTCCAGCACCACCCGCGCTGAGGGCAGCGCGGTCACGTTGCGCGAGCCCGTCACCACCGTGTGGTTGGCCAGCGCCCATCGCGGGGCGCGGCACTTCCGCCATTGTGCAACTCGCCGAACCATCGGCGCTCCTCTGCACACACACACCATGGTCCAAAGCAGTTTTGCCCACCCCAGAGTACGAAGGGCAGACGGCGCCAGGCGCCGTGTGGGATTCCGCAGCCGTAAAGCCGGGATCCACCTGGGGACCAATGTCTTGAGAACTGCTTGGCATAGTGTTGGTTTGCTGATCCACAGCCTCGGGGCTCGGGACCAAGTTCCCCTTGGCCATTCATCCCATCGGCGCGCCGTACCTTAGGATGGGGGGTTAATTTGGGAGGTTGTCTTCCTCTCGACTCCGGTCGCAATGACCGCAGTCCCCGCTCCGCTCGGGGTGTGCTATGAGCGGGCTACGGGTGCGCCCGGCGTGGCCGAAGCCAACAGCCGCCCCAGGGGCGGACTCGCCGCGCGACTCGACTGATTGCGCCGATGAGAAAATTGAATCCACGAGGGATATCAGTTTTCCCCTCAGCGGGCGGTGGGATCGTCACTTCCCACGCCAGTGGCCTAATTAAAGACTGTATCCTATGTATATAAGTATATATTAGGTCCTTACATATGAAATTGGCGTTTTGTACGGTAGGAATATAAAGTAATTTTGTTTTTCTAAAATATATTTAATTAATCAAAGTATGCACCGTTGTTATCTATGCACTTTAGCCATTTCATAGGTAGGTCATTAAACCGTTTATTAAAAAAAAGAACCATGAGAGCGAGAATCAATAAACTCTTTGAAGGGGGTTTGGACTGCCGCATTGGAGTTAGGTTTTTTCCTTGTAAGAAGTTGTCCAAATTTCGGAAAGAATTGGAATTTGAAAGAATGAATTGAATAGTAATCCGTTGGGGCAAGGTCCGGGGAGTATGGTGGATGTCGCAGACGTTACAATTGTAGCTCATCTAACTTAGTGGTCGTTTGTTGTGCAGTGTGTGGCGTGGTGTAGCGTTGTCGAGAAGCAGAAGTGGCCTGGAGCGATTGACCAATCTCGGTTGTTTAGCAGCTAGTTCTTCCTTCAGGGTTTGCACTTGCCAACAATAGATGTCTGCCGTAATCGTTTGGCCAGACACCGGCGCTAGTCCACCAAACATAAGTAACTTTTTCTGAATTAATTTTCGCTTAGGGCAGGATTTGGCTGGCTCTCCAGGGTTCAGCCATTGCGACGCGCGCTTCTGATTATCGTACAATATCCACTTTTATATCCACTTCTTAAGTAATGATTCGATTTAAAATCCCTTCATTATTGTGTCGGTTTAGCAAAGTAACGCAGCAGTCGGCGCGACGCGCGTTTGCAAGTTCGATTCAGTCAGTTCATGAAGTACCCATCGTTCAAGTTTTTTACTTTCCCGATTTGCTTCAAGCGGATCAATACAGTTTTGTCACTTACTCCGTAGCCTGCAGCTATCTCTGAAGTGCTTTGTGATGGATCTGCTTCCAGAATGGCTTTTAATTATTCAATTTCCACTTTGGTCTCTGGCCGTCCACGGGGTTGCTTCTGAATGTCGAAATTTCCAGAACGAAAACGTTGAAACCAGAAACGTACCGTGCTTTCTTTTGCAACATCAACGCCAGCGCCGTACACATCATTAATCCTTCGAGCTGTTCTGCAGCACTGGCACTGGCACTGGTACTGGCGGCACGTTGAAACTCGTACTCGTAAATATACAGATATTTCATGTTTTCCATTGTGCGGTAATAAGCGACGCCAAAGAAAAAATTATGAGGAAAAAACAAATGAATGACTGTTTTCAAAACTCAAATGTTACATTTGCTAGAACTAAAGTGAAGGTAAATAAATTTATGAATTTGAATTTGAAATTCTTAACCAAAGAGAAGATATTTCAGGTCAAAGTGGTCAAGTACGACAAAACGCCAATTTCATATGTAAGTAGCATGTTGCATCTCGTACACGTACAATGCAACTTGTCCGGAAGCTCTGTGCGCCGCTGGTCGCACGCGGACTGCTACGCGCCGCCGCGCCGCCGCGCCGCCGCGCCGCCGCGCGCACCCATTCCGGTATTCCCGCTGCCGTGCGCAAGTAACGCTCTAATGTCGGTCAATCTTCGCGCGCAGGGCGAAGTGCGGGTGCGCCGACCCGTTTCAGTGACGAATTGTCGCTGCCATGGCGCTTACAATTAATAGTAATAATATTGTACAGCTCGTTGCGGGCTACGCAGGACCGATTGATGTAGAGATGTTTGCGGGAGGCCTATGTCCAGCTGTGGTCGTCTGTCGGCTGATAGTGTTGATTATATTAGGCTTCAATTGATTCATTGATTTAAAAAGTTATCGGCGAACGTTACACGAGCGGCGAAACGATATGAACAGAGCGGAGCGCGCGCTGCCGCCCGGCCACCTGACACCGGACACCTGATACACGGCACCCGACACCCGACATCCGGCACCCTCACCTCCAATTCCTACTTCTCGCAACGCGGCCTCGGCGGCAGCTCGCCGACTCGTGACGTGTGCACCAGGTGATGTGCAGCGCTGTGTTCCGACTCGCAGGCGCGAGGCGGCTCTGTACCGTGTTGCAATAGTTGTAATGTAGCGAGTTTGTAGGCGGTGGAAATCGTTGATACCGTGTAGCCAGCCGGATATCATGTCGGCTCCACTTGTTATCGGGTGCACAGGGCCCGCTCGAATGTAATGTGATGTGTCCGCAGCGAACGAGTTTCCCGCGCAGTTTGAGAGCGTGGTGCGCCGCGTGGTGCGGCTGCTGTACCACGTGGTGGCGCACCTGTACGCGGCGCACTTCCGCGAGCTGGTGCTGTTGCGGCTGCACGCGCACCTGCACCTCACGTTCGCGCACCTCACCGCGCTGGACCGGCGCTTCGCTCTGCTCGAGCACAAGGAGACCGAGGTGAGCGGGCGGCCGGGGCGCGCGGCCGCGAGCCGCCCGCCGTCCTCGCTGACCGCCGCACTGTGCGCAGGTGCTGCGCGACCTGGAGGTGGCCCTGCGACTGACGGAGCCGGGCGCGCCGGGTGCGCCGGGTGCTCCGAGTGCGCCGGGTGCGGCCGCCGGCGAGGAACCCGCGTCGCCGCGCCGCCGCTCTCCGGTGGTGGTGACGCAGCCGCTCGCGTCCGCGTGACGCCGCCTTGTTGACTCTGCTATTGTACATATTTCAATCTGTTAAGTAGTTCTAGGTATATAGGTTTAGTTTATAAATTTGTGATTGCTTTGGTTGTAAATAAAAGTGATATTTGTTTAACTAATAAACTGATAAGCTTTATGACTGCTCTCCTTGCGGTGGCGGCGCTAGTTGGCGGGTTCGCTTCCTGCCGATGCGCCGATTGCGGCCCACACTAGTATCGACGTTTATATTTATTTATTATTAAGAAACCAACGGCGTTATTATTTAACAAACTTTAAATATTTAAAGTTTATACGTAAAGCTAACGTAAGGGTTTCTTTGTACATCAAATTATAGTCGATTGGTGTGCGCAGAGGGATAATTAATAGCAACATACGATAATCTAGTTATGAATTAATTGATCAAGGCTACCACAGTAAATGTGGAAAATTAGTGCCGGTAACAATATTTTGGTAAAGTATACAAAATACGAAATAAACAATCTACGAACACATTTTAATTTAATGGTTAAGTTAGGATGCAGCGACGTGCATCCGGGATATTGTTTACTGTCAAGTCTGGTCGGGATTTGTCTCGGCGACGGGTTTGCTAAACACAAATATATTTTTTAAAAAGAATAAACCTGTATCAGCTAATTCTGAGTTACATATTCGCGGTATTTTTGTTAATGGTGAATAATTTGCGAAATTTGTCGACCGTCCTGGCAGCAAAGCCGTGTGCCGAGTGCGGCGAAATGTTGTGCAGAAGGCTATTCGCGCCACCAGATCTTCACAATCCAATGTACCATTTATAATATCGTAGATAAAACACACGTACAGTATTCTACGTGTGCCCTCTAGAGTTAAAGCACCAAACCCACGACAATTTGCCATGTATGATTTAGCCGGTGCGCGTAACCACTAATAAAGGGTGTCTAGCGGCAGATTTATATTTTAAAAAACGAATATCTCAATAAGTTATAAACAGTCGGGGGGGAGGTGGTGTCATTAGAATCACCGATCGTGCGGATTTCTTAGTCACGATGTCGCAGTGGTGCAGTGGTGCAGTGGTGCAGTGGTCGGGTGAGCATCGCGCGGCTATTAAAGCATTTTTCAAGAGTAACGATTCTTACGTACTCGCTCGCCGACAGTTTTGTTCACATTTCAATATTCGACGGATAGGTGATGGGCCGAGTGTGAATTTAATTCGTTCGTGGGTGGAGAGGTTCCGCGCAACTGCTTCGGCTATGAACACACCACGGCCAGGACCTAGTCGATCGTCAAGGACCCCCGAAAACATTGAACTGGTTGATGGCTCTATCTTTTAATTCTTTTAGTAAAATTATACGTCAAACATATTATTTTTTATTTAAATTTGAAAACATAAATCTGCCACCAGACACCCTGCATTAATAGTTTAACGAGTTCCCGCTTGGAGACGCTCGGTGCGCTGGTCTACGTGAGCCGGGTCGGAGACGCGGCCACACTTGACTAACATACTCTAGCATATTTCCAAACACATCTTTCCATTATTTCAATTTGTTTCATAGTTCAAAGTAGCAAAGTGGCTATCGGCAGCCCACTTTTCGCTCCCCCGGGAGAAGAGACGTGACGGATTGCGAACCACGTCGTCGCCATTCTAGCACGAAAAGTATTTCACCATAGCGTTCCCACGAGCAGCGAGGGAAAAATCGTTGACCGAAACAGAGCCCCGCATGTTTGGGCAAGGTTAACCTTATTCTGAGGTCATCCGGTCCCAGGGATATGGCACGCTAATCCCAGACTCGCCTCTGTGCACGCAGCGCTTGGGCACGGCTTACCACTGACCTGGCGGAAGGAAAATGAGAAGGATTAGGTAGGGAGGTGTGTAAAGTAGGGGAATTCGGACTTTGGGAAAGGGTTAACAAGAAGGGATACTACTGACCCGGAAAGAGCAGAAAGGAGTCAGTAGTAGCTCGGGAAGCCGGGGTCGCATACCCGTTACTTAAAATAGTGCCGGACAGACGGCTGAGTACTATATTCCGATCAAATCGGATATGTCCTAAAGAAACGCCGGGTCAAAAGCACTTGCAACCGACGAGCATGCATGAAGACGCGTATGAAAGTGGAGGAAGCGAGAGAGGTGTGCCAGGATCGTAGCAAGTGGAGAGAAGTGGTCTTTGCCTACCCCACTGGAAACGAGGCGTGATATGTATGTAAGTCATAGTTGTTTTAATTGAATATGTCCGCCGTCGTATCCGAATCCTCATACTACTGTTATTTGTAAAACTATATAACGATTGCGTTCTCTTTGCGTTTTATGTGATTCCTCCAAAACTGAAACCGGACCACGCCGCGAGATCTATGAACGTTAAAATCGACAATTATTTATATATATATACACTGTAGATATACCTACAACAGATAGCACATTAACCGCTACATTCGCCGATGACACTGCTGCACTCTCTAACCATGAGAATCCCAATGTGTCGTCCCTGGTGCTACAAAATCACTTAAACAAAATACATAAGTGGATGGAGATGTGGCGTATTAAAGCCAGTCCAGACAAATCAGTGCATGTCACATTTAGTTTGCGAAAGGATAACTGCCCCCCAATCAAATTCGGAAACGATGTTTTGCCCCACCAATATTCTGCAAAATATCTAGGCATACATCTTGACAGGAAGCAAAGGTGGATCACTCATATTAAAAAGAAACGGGACGAATTAAATATGCGGCGTCGAAACCTAAACTGGCTGATAGGTAGAAGATCTCACGTCACCATGGAAAACAAACTACTCATATATAAAACTATAATCAAGCCAGTTTGGACATACGGCCTTAAGTTATGGGGATCAGCAAAGAACTCAAATGTGGAGATCATACAAAGATTCCAGAACAAAGCACTGAGATTAATAACAAACGCACCCCTGTTTATCAAAACGAGTGAACTGCACGAATACACAAAAGTGAGAACTGTGAAGGAAGAAATTGAACACAGAGCAAAATCCTATAGAGCCCGTATAAAAGCTCAGACTAATCCCCTTGCAACATCATTATATAAACCAATAAATGTCAGAAGGCTCAAGCGGCAACACATCTGGGATCTTGTTGATTAACTAGTCCTAACTCAATACGAGACGACTTCCTCGCTGGAGGAACAGTGCTCTCCTGCCAATGAATTTCTACAACATATCTGTTAAGGGCTGTCTAAGCCGATCGCAGGATTAAAAAAGAAGGAAACAAAAAAAAATTATATATCAGCTCGCTTACGTAGACAAGTGAACACCATATTAATGCAGCGAACGTGCCCGCTGCCGATTGCCGATAGATTGCTACAAGAGCACACGTGTGCCATGTGTACCTCGTGTGCCGCGTGTACGTACGTAACGTACGACATATATACGCTTCATAGACATTCATTTACTTTTTTTTTTTCAATTTGTCGTGTTTCGTTATTGGAAACTGTTGACGCACGCTTTTTATTGATACGTTTTATACTTTGTTGTTCGGCACCACCACTACTAGGTACCATCGTAGCGCTTAATACAACTGGTAAATGGTAGTATAATAATAATAATAGTAAGCCCCCTATAAATCTAACACCACGTCCAGCACGATCTTCTGTCGCTACGTGGGGGGCGGACACTGGCAACTTATATTTATAATTACTCACCAGTGGCTAACGGTGCACTAGTACGTAGCATTATGCGATGCGACTACGAAGTAGACAAATTCCTCAGGCGGGTCCTCGTGAGAGGGAATCCCGCCCTGGGCCAGAAGACCCACGCAGCCCCAACGTATCTGAGGGGGGCAACGCGTCGCTTAATACTGCCCAGTTTAGAACTGTTGCAGAAACAATACCAAATGCCGATACTTTATCCGGCAGTAGTAGACAATCGAAGAGACGAACCTTTAAAAAGAACACCAGAAAACCTACACAACAGATACAAAACGGCAATAGAACCCCAAGCCCATTCTCAACAACCTCATCATCCTCAGAAATTTATAATCCAAGTTCAATATCTAATTCATCCACAGCTTCATCAGATTATAGTTTAAGACGTTTAGTAAGTCCATCCTCAGATGTTGCACGGGAGGCGAACGCCTTTTTACCCGTGTCCACTAAGGCGGGAAAACCTAGAGTACGCATGACATGGAGTAAAGATGTAAATATTTTTATAATGCGTACTTTTTACTACATAACTAAATTAGAAACAGATATGACATGCTATAGAAAAGTATTACACGAAAAATTTTCGAATCAATACACAGATATTAAAGTTACAGAACAAAGGGTTGCAGATCAAAGGAGAGCTATAATTAGAAACAAATTTTTATCACCAGAAATTTTAAATAATCTTATAAAAGAAACTAAAAGCCAATTACAAATAGATATTAACACTAAAGAATCACTACTAAACACTAACAGAATCGAAACACCACATTTAACTCCTTTACTGAAAACAACGACAATCACAAATTCAAATATAACACGTACCGACTTCATTAGTAGCCAAAACATTAGTGTTGTGTCAGTAGAAGCTGAAAACATTTCCTTGTCAAATAAAAATCAAACAGAATCTTTGACAAACACATCGCAACAAATAGAACCTAAGCATGATTTAAATAAAAAATTCGAAAGAGCTTTATATATTTATTCAAGTATGGATCCAACACAGCGACCTAATTTACCTAAATTAAAATACAGTAAAAACTTGACAAACAGTAAATTTATTTAACATTGATATACTACCGCCACTCGTTTATTGTACAGCAGTAGTAATATCAAAAATATTAGGATACGTTATTAACACAAATACAGTTCATCTTCTTCTTAAGGTGCCTCTCCGACTAGCGAAGGTTGGCGGTCAGTTCTCCAAATTTAACTTTGTCTCTTGCGAGGCGAAATAGTAATAATTTACAGTTCATAGCAGAAGTAATAAAAATAAAGGCAAGCCTCAATGGCTAATAAGATTAGAAAAAAATATAGAACAACTGAGAATAGATATTGGTAGGTTAACGCAATATATAAATAATAACAGATCAAAAAGAATTGTAGACCATGTTGCAAACATATTTAAAAACGCTGCTATACATACGAAACACGAAGAGACTAATAGAAAACCAGAAGAATATTTAGATACTTTGAAGCAGAAATTAGCTCTCAAAGCCCATAGACTAGCTAGGTACAAAAAAGGATTCGAGAGGAAAAGTGATAATAAGTTATTTACAACTAATGAAAAATCTTTCTATCGCAAATTAACTGTACAAAATCAAAATTCCGCTAATACTGTCGATGAAACGCCTTCCAAAGAAGAACTAGAACGATTTTGGGCAATTATTTGGGAAAAAGAAGTTCAACACAATACAGAAGCTGAATGGATAAAACAGGAAAGGAGTAAGTGGATAGATATAGAAGAGATGAAATATGATGATATAACAGAAATGGATATTAAGGTGACAGTTATATTAAATCGGAGATGTCCTAAAGAAAGGCCGGATCAAAAGCACTCGCAACCGACGAGCGTGCATGAAGACGCTTATGAAAGTGGAGGAAGCGAGAGAGGTGTGCCAGGATCGTAGCAGGTGGAGAGTGGTGGTCTCTGCCTACCCCGCTGGGAACGAGGCGTGATATATATGTATGTATGTATGATATTAAGGTAACAGTTGATAGGTTGGACAATTGGAAATCACCCGGTATTGATAAAATACACAATTACTGGTTTAAATATTTGCATTCTATTCATAGGACATTAGCTAGAGAGTTAAATAAGATAGTGACAGGAAAAAAAGCGATTCCATATTTTATTACCAAAGGTATAAACATACATGCTCCCTAAGAGTGGACCTTCACAATTGCCTTCACAGTATAGACCAATAACATGCTTTCCGACCGTATACAAGATCTTAACATCTGTTATCACAAACAAAATAAACAAACATGTCAAATTTAATAATATAATTGCAGAGGAGCAGAAAGGATGCAGGAGAGGCCATATGGGATGTAAAGAACAACTTATAATTAATTCCACAATTCATAAACATGCAGCAAACAACAATAGAAATCTACACTGTTTTTATATAGATTATAAGAAAGCATTTGACAGCATTCCTCACTCTTTATTAGTACATGTCTTGGAACTATATAAAGTAAATCCACTAATTGTTAACTTCCTTCAAAATATTATGCAACACTGGAACACAACTCTACTTTTAAACACAAATAACACTACACTAAAAACAAGGGAGATATCAATAAAAAATGGCATTTATCAAGGCGACTCCCTTAGCCCTTTATGGTTTTGCCTCGCCCTTAATCCACTTTCTAATATATTGAATTCACAAAAAGCTGGATATAGACTTAAACACGATAACACCGAGACCATTTTGTCACACTTATTATACATGGACGATATTAAACTATACTCAAAAACAGACAAAGAAATGAAAATACTAATAGACTCAACTATACAATTTAGTAAAGATATATTATAAATATGAAATTTGGGTTAGATAAATGTAAAACAGTACATATTATCAAAGGTAAACTGCATCACGGCGCTATCCTGTATTCGATTTAGATATAACAAAAGCTATGGAACCAGGTGATCTGTATAAGTATTTAGGTTACAATCAACACAAAGGTTTAGATCATAAAGCTATACGAACCAGTTTAGAAAATGAATATAAACGAAGAATTGTCAATATTTGTAAAACACGTTTAACTGGTAAGAATTTAATAAAGGCTATAAATACATTTGCAATACCAGTACTTAGTTACTCATTCGGGATCATCAAATGGACAAAAACTGATTTACAAGCAATTGAACGGAAAACTAGGACAACTTTAACAAAATACCAGAACTTACACCCAAAATCTGCTATCGAAAGATTAACCATTAAAATACAAAACGGTGGTAGAGGTCTCATAGATATAGAAAGCTTATGGAGAAAGCAGCTTAAGAACATGCAACAGTTTTTTAACCAAAAGGCACTTACAAGTAATATACATAGAGCAATACAATGTAATGATGTAAAATGTACCCCTCTTAATTTAAAAGAAACCTGTGTTAATAACCCGGAAACAATAAACCACACTCAACAAGACCAGAAAATCGAAACTTGGAAAAGTAAATCCTTGCATGGACGACGTCCCCACCATTTGCAACAATCTTATGTAGATAGTGTGGCATCCAATAAATGGCTTAAAATAGGTTCACTTTACCCTGAAACTGAAGGTTTTATAATCGCTATTCAGGATCAGGTTATAAACACGAAAAATTACAGAAAACATGTAATTAAAGATCCCACCGTTATTAATGATAAATGCCGTAGATGTCACGCACAATCAGAAACAATTCAGCACATAACGGGAGCATGCACTACGCTTACATAAACAGATTACACGCATAGACACAATCAAATAGTCAATATAATTCACCAAAAGCTTACACACAAATACCAACTAACCGTGGATGCCACATACTTACCATATTACAAATACACCCCTCAACCTATCTCAGAATGCAGCTCTCATAAAATGTACTACGATCGCGCCATACTTACCGATAAGACAATACATTGTAATAGAGCTGACATAACACTACAAGATAAATTACATAAAATTACATATTTAATAGACATCTCTGTACCCAATTCACATAATTTAGTTAAAACGAAATCAGACAAAATTCACAAATACACTGATTTAAAAGATGAAATAAAAAGAATTTGGAGACAAGAAAAAGTATACATAGTACCTAATATAATATCTTCTACAGGGGTGGTTCCTGAACAGCTCTTCACTGCACTGAAACTCTTCGGTCTCCCGGATAATACCTTTGTTCAAATGCAAAAAGCAGCGATTTTAAATACGTGTAGGATTGTTCGTAAATTTTTACAAGATGACTCTCATTTACTTGGGGAAAGCCCGTGAATGAGTAAATCTAACCGGCTTTTAGCTGAGATTTTACAAACAAAAATAATATTAATAATAATAATGATTTATTAGCAGTATTTACATTTACATATACACTGAGAAACCGCGGGTCTTGAACGAAGCTAAGCTTGTATCTCAAGACCCTGTAGTAATGTAAAACCCTCAAGTATGCAAATATACTAAAGGTTAATTTAAGAAGTTTTATCATTAACAACGATAGCAAAACTGCTTGTTTATGTCTTCTAACATTGAGTACTTTTAATTACATCAACACACATTATAAACATACTGATTTACTCAGTTTTCAACTTAGACTACTGGCAGCGGTGTGTGCGGCAATGGTGCAATGCTCAGGCTCATTAAACCGATTAAATGTCATTTTGATTATTAGACGCAATACTACTGTACAGTACGTTATAATGGGTAATCAACGTACCGATGGCGCCTGGCACTGAGCACCTCAAGTTAGCGCTATACAATGCAGGATCATTACATACAGGGCAAGACGATTTTGTAATTGCAATAGACAGTTTTGCTCCAGATATTGTTGCAATAAATGAAACATGGTTAAGACCAGGACAGCACAAATGTGCACCGACTGTTCCGGGTTATAGAATGCATAGCCTACCACGTCCGCTGGCCATGCGTGCAGGTCGAGGTGGTGGATTAGCATTTTATGTTAAACACGGTATAAATATTCGTCTAGTCAACCAAACAAACGAAAATATTGAGCAAATGTGATTTCATACGCGTATAAATGGACTCCGTATTGTTATTGGTACTGCATACAGACCTCAGTGGATAAATGTCGACTTGTTTATTGACGAGCTCACGGAAGCTATCACCTCTATTTCCAATTATGATTATATTGTATTGATGGGTGACTTCAACGTTAACATGCTAGATATTACTAATAAAAATACTATAAAAATGAACCAATTTTTACATACTATGAATCTCAAACAAGTCGTAACTGAGGCTACTCATTTCACAGCTGAAACTGAAACCCTAATCGATTTGGTATGTACTAATGCAATAATCAGAGATATTTCAGTTTCAAATATCACTTCTTCTATTGGTCATGCACTGGTTAGCGTGACTTTCTTTATTAAAAAACTAAAAGTCCGCCCAAAATATGTCAACTACATAGCAATTAACAGAATAAATTTTGATAATTTTAAAAGAGATTTAAATCTCATTGACTGGGAATCTGTTACTTTGCTAAAAAATGTTGATTTGATGGTTGAAAGATTTAATAATTTTCTCTCATTCCTCTTTGATCTACACGCCCCAATCCAAAAAATCAAAATTACAAATCGTAAGATTCCCTGGATAACAGACACATGCCGACTGATGATAGATTTACGTAACAAAGCTTACAAAAGATATCGGAAAACTGGTTTAGAGGTCCACAGAAAATATTACAAAAACTTGAAAAAAATAGTGGTGAACAGTATCTATAACGAAAAGCGTGCCTACTTTAATGAACACATAAACTCGCAAGTTAACAATGGCAACATTTTTTGGAGAAATCTCAAAGATAAAATATTAACTGATCCCACTAAAAGCAATCACCTGCCAAACTGTTTTGATAACCCAAACGATATTAATAATTATTTCTTAAATATTCCTTCTACAAGCAATATCTCTATTTCAGATATGACATACTACGAATTCCATCGATTCTGTAACAACACTTTTAAGTTTCAATGCATTTCTGAATTTGATATTGCTTCTTATATTAAATCTATAAAATCTAATTCACTAGGAAAGGACGGAATAAGCCGAGATATGATTCTTTTGACGCTTCCTCGTACATTAGATGTCATTACACATATTATAAATTTTTCATTGTCTACTTTTACTGTTCCTAGTCAATGGAAGGAGGCAATTGTGACACCACTACCTAAAACAGAAAACCCTAAACATCTCAAAGATCTACGTCCCATTAGTATTTTACCATTTTTGTCAAAATTACTGGAAAAGGCAGTGCATATTCAACTTACAAAATACATTGAAAAAAATAATATTTTACCTTTGTACCAATCAGGATTCCGTAAAGGCCGAGGTACAATTACTGCTTTGCTTGACGTTACTGACAATATCCTTGCTAACCAAGACCTTGGCGAAGGCACTATTTTAACGTTATTAGACTTTTCCAGGGCTTTTGACAGTCTTGATATATCGTTACTTTTATCTAATAGGGGGACCGGAAAGTAATGTCGTTTCTGCGCATGCCAATACTTGATTGTTATTTGTCAGCTCATTGTTTTGTTCAGAGGCGTACCAAAGACATTGTGAGGTTATAGTGATTTCTTTACTTATAGACAATTGAATTACAATTTTTTTTTGTAATTTTGGGTAAAATGGCCAGCCAAATACCAGAAGAGGTACACATCCGGCATTGCATGCTCTTTGAGTTTCGCAAGGGAAATAACGCAACAGTTGCTACCAAAAACATTTGCGATGTTTATCCAAATGCACTGGACATTCGTAAATGCCAAAGGTGGTTTTCCAAGTTCAAATCGGGTAATTTTGATCTTTCCGACTCGTATCGATCAGGAAGACCATCAGCGTTAGACAACGACGTGTTAAGGGCGGAAGTGGAAGCAAATCCGTGTCAGACGATCGAGGAATTGTCAAACAGTCTCAACAAACCTTGGTCGACCATCCAAGAACATTTGAAGCAGATTGGAAAAGTAAGCAGAGCAGGTGTTTGGGTCCCGCATAATCTGTCCGAACAGAATAAGGCTAACCGATCAATCACATGCAACTTATTGCTTCAACGACACAACACAGAAGCGTTTTTTGATCGCTTGATCACAGGAGATGAGAAATGGGTCCTGTATGATAACCCAAAACGCAAAAGGCAGTGGCTCTCTCCAAATGAAATCCCTCGGAGTACTGCTAAGCCAGGTTTACACCCCAAAAAAGCGCTTTTGTGTGTTTGGTGGAGTATTCGCGGCATTGTTCATTTTGAATTACTGAAACCTGGAGAAACTGTTACTGCAGATCTCTACAGCGAACAATTGCAGCGAGTCAATCAATCTTTAATTGAAAAGTGGCCAGCGATTGTCAACCGAAAAGGCGTCATTCTCCAACATGACAATGCAAGACCGCACTGCGCAAGGCGAACTCTAGAAAAAATTAATGAATTGGGGTGGGAGGTGCTGCCTCATCCACCATATTCGCCCGATGTTGCACCATCGGATTTCCACTTATTCCGAGCGCTGCAACACTTTTTAAGTGGCAAAACATTTGCAAATTTGGATGATATCCAAAATGCCATCTCTAGATATTTTGCCGAAAAACCAATTAATTTTTATCGATCAGGGATTGAAAATTTACTCACTAGATGGCAAAAGGTTATTGACAATGATGGGGAATACATCATTGATTAAAAATAAAGACTCGTTAAAAATGTATGTGTTTGTATTTAGCGTAAGAAAACGACATTACTTTCCGGTCCCCCTAATAAATTGGCTTATTATGGGCTGGACCATAATACTTTGAGTTGGTTTCATAGTTATTTGTCGGGACGATCGCAAGCGGTACAATTGACTAGAAGCGATGGCTCTATCGCATTCTCTAATCCAAGGATAGTTGAACGAGGAGTTCCTCAAGGCTCAATTCTTGGTCCCCTACTTTTTATTTTATACGCTGCAGATCTCGCAAAAGTTATCCATAATTGTGAATTCCATTGCTATGCTGATGACGTCCAACTTTACACATCGGCAAAACAATCAGCTATCGGTAATGCTGTTCTTAAAATGAATGAAGACCTCGATCGTATTGCTAAATGGTCACGCAGAAACTCTCTACTTCTAAATCCTTCAAAATCGATATCTATGGTTCTTGGAAACAAACATCATCGTAACACAATTTTAGCTAAAAATATTAAAATTGTAATCGAGGGAAAAGAAATAGGCTTTACAGATGAAGCCAGGAATCTAGGCATCACCTTTGATGGTTATTTACGTTTTGAAAAACACGTTAATAATGTGGCCAGAAATTGTTTTTATCGTTTAAGAGTCTTGTATTATATAAAATCCGTCATCTCATTTGCATTAAAACTCGTATTCACTTATCCGAATCCTTAATTCTCTCAAAATTAAATTACGGCGATGTTGTTTATGGACCTCGTCTTCTTTCTAGGACACGCCGAATAATTCAACGTGTGCAAAATGCTTGCTATCGATTCTGTTTCGACGTTCCAGCTCGTAGTCATATCTCTCCACATCTTTATAAATCGTCCATGCTTAACATGGAATCGCGCAGGCAATTACACTTAGCTTCTCTTTTATTCGGAATCTTAAAATATAAGACACCAGAATATCTATATTCTAAAATAAAGTTTTCTCCTCACCAAGACAGATTAAACGCAAGAAGTGCGCGTACCTATCTCTCCTACTATAAGCATAAAACTGTATCATTTACCGGCAGTTTTCGACATCAGGCCACCAAGTGTTGGAATAATATACCTCCGCCTGTGAGGCAATGTAACTCTCTTTTCAGCTTTAAAAAATATTTTAAACAATTTTTATTAGAAAATCAAAACAAAAACATTTGATAGTGGCTTATAATTCAAATCTATAGTTAGTAGTAGCAGTAGCACTCTTGACTATGTCATTAGCAACATACATATAACATATTTATTCACATGAATCTATTGCAATTACAATTACAAGTACAATTATAAAGATCTATGGTTACCAATAAGAGCAACATATCTCCTTCGCGATCGCGCCGCGGGCGGTAGCTGAAAATCAGTGTGTTGTTCACTACGTAGCAACAGTTACATTGAGCTACGGCCATTTTGTACCATTGCAGTACACACGGCAGTATTGATTACCTAAAATATTACTTTGTCAATATATTTTTGTTCATCTGTGTTCTTTGATGTAATGTTTTTGACTTTTTATAAGTGTTCTGTACTGCGTGGACAAATAAACTAATTTATCTATCTATCTATAATATTACGAAGTTCCGGCTTAAAGGGCGCTGTAGGTATTGTAATTACTGGGATAACGAGACTTAACGTGTTATGTGTCAGGCGACAGACGAGCGCGATGTGGTGCAGTGTACACCGTACTGACGAATGCTACGCTGTTAACGTCGCGCCCGTCTCCTCGCTTAATTAAATAAAAAAATGTCTGACCTCGCAGCCTATCGGTACACATCCGCAATGCACCACTTCATGGAGCACACATGGGGGCGGCCACCACGAGCCGGATGGGTAGGCTCTCCTTAGCTGCACCGTGGGTGACTAAACCACGGCTACTGACCTCCACCGCCTCGACAAGTTCGAAGGGAAACTACACACCTTAGGATATTTTTAACATTACTGACCAACAGCTATTCGTATCTTAAACGTTTTCATATATCCATTATCAAAAGTCACTCGGAAGAATGTTTGGGTACGGATAATAAGAGAGTCCTTTAGAAGTAAACTGCGGGATTCCATTGAGAGTTGCTGCAGTATACTTCTCTGCTGAAGGAACCTTCTTCGCATCGTCGGCTACATTGTACCAATAAAGGTATAATGCAATGAAATATTTACAGATGCCTATTTCCGGTGAAGACAAAAACGATTCTTCTTACATTTTATAGGTTTCCTTTGTGATCCTAGTTGGGGACACTAGTTGGTAAATTTGTTTGGGCATTATTTATAATAAGTATGCATTGGTTTGTTCTACAAATTAGAAGGAATATGTATATTGTTCTTTTATTTTCCAACAGTTTACATGTTTCAAACAACAAAAGTTATAAATGATGTATAAATAAAATTTAAGTTCTGGGCACATTAACGAAATAAATGTTTTTTAATTTCTTTTTAGTTAAAGAATTGGGAAATTTTCTTCCGCCTGGCAATCCACTTCACGCTCGCACACGCACACGCACACGCACACGCACACGCACACGCACACGGCCACTCGCCGCTTGTGGTGCAGCAGTGTTGCACGACGAGCGGCGTCGGCACTTTCTGCACTGTTTCGTTACAACACTGCAGTTGTATAAAAACTATTCGTTAAATTTAAGGACAAGGTGCTCGATGGTGGTACGATGAGTACGCTTACGCATTACGTCGCAGTACGCATGCGTACGCCGCAGTACGCATGCGGGGGGCGCTGTCGACCACTATTTCTTTCTTAAATTTTGATTATATGGGAATATAAATCCAGAGACAGATATTTCAAATGTATCTGGAAAGTTGTTTCAGTGCTTCAGCTTTGCACGTGTTCAGTGAGTTCAAATGAAGATCGGCATCGGGGATGAGAAAAGGACGACTAAGTTACAGAAAGAAGTCGCTTCATTATGCGACAGTTTAAAACATTGCTGCGTTCGCGAAGTGCTCCGAAGGACGTCAGTGCAGATAGTATTTGGCGCCAGGGGTGCACAAAGATTTCGCGTAAGGTATGCACACCGTACCCGAAATCTATACTTAAAAATCAACTTATTTTTAACATGTATCATAATACACATATATAATATGTCAAGGTTTTTGTTGTCTCGATAAAGAGCCATTTATTATCCACCAGCAGATGAAAAATATTAATAAAATGCCCACAACCAGTGAACAATCACCCAAGACAGAGACAGTGATAGGAATAACAGATGATTTCAATAAAATGTATCTTAATAGAAAATTTACCATCATTAAAAAATACTATGAAAAAAATAAAACAAAGGTAAAACGGAATAAAATCACATTCACGAGTAAGGAAATAAGTCATTTTTGTGTACACGACCCGCAGGACTGTAATTATCGTAATAGTTTTTATTGAAATAATATTTGTTTACCCTTGGTCAGAGCCAAGTCTAAGTCGCGGACACAGCGGCCCGTTGCGATAATTACTAAGAAAAACCACCCGACACATTTATTTGAAGCGCACACCACCAGCACACAACCCACAACTATGATTTGCAGTAAATAAACTAATGAAATCTATCGGATGCGAGCAGGCGCTGCTGCAGTACCTGCTTTACGAGGCGGTAAGGCTGTTCCGGAGACCGCTTAGGTAAGTACCACCGTAGTGCATATTGCAGCCGACAGATGGAATTGCATAAACATTACTGTGTTACGGTTTAGAAGGCGCTGTAGCTAGTGAAATGATTGGGGTTCGGGACGAGCGAACTGTGGTGCTGTGTATATTCTAACTAGCGCCACGTTGGGTGCGGGCATATCACTTACCATCAGGTGAACTTCACGCTAGTATGGTCGCTTAATATGAATTAAAAAAAAACGGGCATATAATTGGATGAATCAGACTTGACGGGCCTGTGAAAGTGCCGTGCACCGCCGCTGCAGGGGCGGATGTAGTTTGTTGGCAAGCGTAGCGGAACTTTATTACGTCAAATGAATTTACAGTACGTTTAGGTATTATTTTGATATGTGTACATTGTGCTATTATTATTGGACAGTGAATTAAAGAATATGTTGCTCTGTCATCAAAGAGACGACATTTAATGTTTATTAATCACCGAGTCAATCTTTTCTCCTATAATTTTTACTTATACACATAAGTAAATTTCACTCTTTTCTTTGTTCGTGCCTCTCCGACAATGACAGCACCGCTTCTTCTGTCATAGTAGATATCAATGGCTACACCGCCATTTGTCGACCCGGCCGAACTCCACACTTGTTTCCGACGGAGCGAGTCGCGGCAAAATTCAAGTTAAAGAAATATTTACTAGATGTACCGGTATGAAGTGAGCGTCAAAATACAAATGTCTCGATAGGAAACATTTGTTTTGAACGAGCCTTTTTTTTTTTTTTTTTTTTTTTGCTATGAAACATTTAGTCTACATCAAGTCATTGAACAGGCAACATTATATTTTTACATAGATACATACATATACATATATATCACGCCTCGTTCCCAGTGGAGTAGGCAGAGACCACTTCTCTCCACCTGCTTCGATCCTGGCACACCTCTCTCGCTTCCTCCACTTTCATAAGCGTCTTCATGCATGCTCGTCGGTTGCGAGTGCTTCAAAGACACGAAAGAAAATCGGTTTTGCATCGGATTGTTACTGGCGATGAAAAATGGATTTATTTTAAGAATCCTAAACGGAAAAAATCATGGGTTAATCCGGGACAACCATCAACCATCAACATCGACTGCTGCAACCAGATCGATTCGGCAAGAAGACAATGCTGTGTGTTTGGTGGGATCAGAAAGGTGTGTAGTGTGGTGTACCACGAGCTCCTAAACTCCCACCTGGTGAAACCGTTAATACTGATCGCTGATCGCTACCGACAACAAATGATCAATTTGAACCATGCATTGATCGAGAAACGACCAGAATGGGCCAGAAGACACGGCAAGGTAATTTTGCTCCATGACAATGCACCTGCACACAAAGCAAAACCGGTTCAGGATACAATCAAAACACTTGGCTGGGAGCTGCTACCTGCTACCTGCTACCCCACCCGCCGTATTCACCAGACTTGGCTCCTTCCGACTACCATTTGTTTTCATCGATGGGACACGCATTGGCTAAGCAGCACTTTGGTTCCTAAGAGGAGCTCGAAAATTGCGTCTGGTTGGTTTGCTTTAAAAGACGAAAAATTTTACTGGCGTGGTTTCCACAAATTGTGTAGAAAGGTGGTCAAAATGTGTAGAAAACAATGGCCAATAGTTTTAATGAAATGTTTTTTACTTTCCCATTAATAATTAGTCTTATTTTCACAAAAAAAACGCTAATTTCATACCGGCACACCTAAGTATGTTGTAGCGACTTTGGATGTACGGCAAAGAGTAAATGATAATTTTTCACATACTTCATTTCGTGTTGTCATATCGCGAACGTCGAATGCTTTTTTCAGTTTTTGAATTATTATTTTTTAAAATAACAAATAGTTTTCTCTCCTACAGATACCGAAAACGTCGTATGCCTACAGGATTCCCCCTCAAGCGAAGCGTACGGTGCGTATGGTACAAACAAAAAAACCAACCTTTAGTCATTTGAAACTATTTAATAATAACACGACACTTACAGAGTCATAATAACGTTAGTTATTTGGACTTATTGCATGGGTCTTCCGATGAGTGGGAGAGCAGTTGAGGCATGGGCACTGCTCTCCGGTCTGAGCCTCCTCAACGAGGGAAACGTGCTCACGTGCGTGCGAGGGTCGGGAGGGTCCATCGTGGACCTCTCCTTTGCCTCACCGGCGCTCGCGCGCCGTGTGGCAAATTGGCGGGTGGAAGAGGAGGTGGAGACCTTATCGGATCACCGATATATCAGGTTCGAGGTCTCCCCTCCTCAGGGGCGCGGCACAACATCATCGCGCCCCGGGTTCCACTTCCCTCGTTGGGTCCTCGGCAAGTTCGACAAGGAGCTCGCCGAGGAGGCGGCGCTGTTCCAGAGATGGAACATGCCCCGAGGCTCAGACGACGTCGGCGTCGACGAGCTGGAAGGTCGCATCCACAGCGCTCTTCAGGAGGTGTGCGATGCGGCCATGCCTAGGATGCGGCGACGTCCTGCGGACCGCCGCCAGCTGTACTGGTGGTCGGAGGAGCTCTCCGGGCGGCGGCCCAGGCTCGTCGCCGGGCACTGCAGCGTTGTCGGCGTCGGCGCACGCAGGTGACGGGGGAGGAGGAGCGGCTGCAGGGTCAGTATGCGGAAGCCCGCACGACCCTGCGGCTCGCCATAGTCCGGGCGAAGACCCTTGCCTGGGAGGAACTACTGGCAGGGGTCGACAGGGATCCATGGGGGCGCCCGTTCAAGACGGCACGGAAGAAGCTCTGTGCCGCAGGCCCCCCCTTAACGGAGGCCCTGGACCCGGACTTCCTCCAAGGGGTGGTGGACCGGTTGTTCCCGGGGGCTGACGCGTCATTCCAGCCCCCGGTTATGTCCACCACCGCCCCCGCGGCGGCCACAGAGGAGGGCCCTCCTCTGACGGAAGAGGAGCTGGACGTGGCCCTGGATCGTCTCCGGGGTCGACGTACGGCTCCGGGGCCCGACGGGGTCCCATCGAGGGCCCTCTGGGTGGCCGCCAGTCACCTGCGCGAGGAGCTCCGGGGACTGTACGACGCCTGCATTCGGCGCGTGCAGTTCCCGGAGCGCTGGAAGACGGGCAGGCTTTGCCTGCTGCGGAAGGGGGACCGTCACCCCGACTCCCCTTCCGCGTACAGACCGATCGTCCTTCTGGACGAGGCGGGGAAGGTCTTCGAGAAGATCTTGGCCGGCCGTCTCGTTCGGCACCTCGCCGAGGTGGGACCGGGCCTTCATGAGGCCCAGTACGGATTTCGGGCAGGGCGATCCACGTTGGACGCCCTGCTCGACCTGAAGGGCCTCTGTCTGGAGGCCTTCGGTAACGGCGAGGTGGTCCTGGGGGTGTCCTTAGATATCGAGAACGCCTTTAATAGCCTGCCATTCGCGACGATCAGGGGGGCGCTGGAGTTTTTCCGGCTCCCCCCCTACATGGTCGGGCTGTTGGGGGCGTACCTCCGGGACAGGACGATCGTCTGGGTTGATGGCAGCGGCGAACTACATCGGCGGCGCGTGGAGAGCGGGGTTCCACATGAGTCGGTCTTGGGCCCCTTGCTGTGGAATCTCGCGTACGACTGGCTGCTGCGGCAGCCGGTCCTCCCCGGGACGAGGGTACTATGCTACGCGGACGACACCCTCGTCTCGGCCCGAGGGAGGAGTTACGACGAGGCTGCTCGTCTGGCCGCCACTAGCACGTCGCTGGTGGTGGACCGGATCGAGCAGCTGGGTCTGAGGGTCTCCGTCACGAAGACGGAGGCCCTCCTCTTCCACGGACCCCGCAGAGGTCCACCCCGGGGCGCGATCATCCCCGTCCGGGGCGAGAGGGTCCCAGTGCGGGGAGCCCTTAAGTATTTAGGGCTCACTCTGGACGGGCGATGGAGCTTCGGGGAGCACTTCGAACGGCTTCTCCCGAAGCTCACCGCCACCGCCGCTGCGCTGGGCAGATTGCTGCCCAATGTCGGGGGGCCGGGTCATTTGTGTCGGCGCCTGTACTCTGGCATCCTGCGGAGTATGGCACTGTACGGTGCGCCCGTATGGGTGGATAGGTGCGAGACCGCCAGGAACGGGCCCGTGTTGAAGAGGGCCCAACGTATCCTGGCGGTCCGAGTCTGTCGGGCGTACCGTACGGTGTCCTGGACGGCGGGTACGCTTCTCGCGGGCGATGCGCCTTGGCATCTACAGGCGCAGTCGCTCGCGGAAGTGTACCTCTTCCTGCGGGATGCCGGAGAGCGTCGGCCGGACCCGGCCACGGTCCGCCGGATCAGGCGCGTTGCCCATGACGCCCTGATCCGGCGGTGGGAGACGGAGTTAGGTAACCCTGCCGCCGGCCGGGACACGGTGGAGGCCATCAGGCCCCACCTGTCCCGGTGGATGAGCCGGTGAGCCGATGAGCAGGTGCTGACAGGCCATGGATGTTTCGGCAAGTACCTGCACCAGGTGGCTCGTAGAGAGATGACGCAAGAATGCGTCGAGTGTGGTGCGCCGATTGACACGGCGCACCACACTCTGGCGGAGTGCCCGGCATGGGGGCCGCAACGCCACGCCCTCGTCGCGCAAGTCGGCAGTGACCTCTCGCTGCTGACTGTAATCGATCGTATGTTGAGCAGCGAGAGGTCTTGGAAGGCGGTGGCCTCCTTCTGCGGCGCAGTGATGCGTCAGAAGGAGGCCGCCGAGCGCACGAGGGAGGCCGACGCCGCTGCCGCACCTTGCAGGCGGCGGCGGGCCGGCGGGAGAGCGCGGCGGCAGAACCACGCCGTCCGCTTCCTCCCGCCGTGAGCGATGGGCCCCTAGCCGGGCACGGTGTGAGGGGGCGTTCGGGCCGTTAGGCGTGGCCCTTTGGGCCTTTTGTCGTGTTTCCGCTGGGGGTGCGTCCCCCGGGGGAGTCTTGGTTTTTGTCCCCCCCTCCCACTTCGACGAGGGGGGGAGTCTGGACGGAGGAGGCCGCCGCCCAATTCCTTCACGGGAAGGCGGCGGCCGGGCATGCGCTCCGTCGTGGGCGCGCGCGGTCGTCTGTGGGGTCGGGGGGCCCCAACGTGCCGGTCCTGCGAGGGGCCGGTACGGGACGGCAGGTGGGTGCCTTTGCTCTCCGCGGGCACCCACCAGGAGGAGTTTTATACGCGGAGGCGCCCGGAGAGTTGCTTGGCTGAAACCCGGGCGTCTCCAGTATGCGTATTGCGGGACAAGCGGTGGTGGTTTTAGTGGGTATGGGGGTCACGCACAACATCTCAGTGGCCCCGAGCCCCACATAACCCGGCGTCCCCCCCCCCCCTTGAAAAGGACGCTGAGTATGCGGTAACAGCATTTCCACCACCGATATAAAAAAAAAAAAAAAAAAAAAAATGGGTCTTCCGATGAGTGGGTTGGTAGACACTTCGATAAAAATGCCCATTTACCTATATTTACTAGAAAATAAGGTAAAGAAAAGCATTACAATTTTTTATTCAGTTTTATTGAATAATTGAGATCAGCAGCCATAGGAACATCAATGTCTGAAGAGTGGATGGAAATAGAATCAGATTCTGTTTTAGTATCACTAGCCGTGGATATAATTATTCGGTCCATCTCTTCATCCATAAGGCCGTCATTTTTTAAATATTCCTCCTCAAAATGTTCGACATGCGTGCACTGAGCTGTCCAATCTTCCGCCGTAATAGACTCAAAGGCCTCTTCAGTTATTTTTACAATGTCTTTTGGATCTTGTGCCACGTTTTTATCCGCCACCTTTCTTTTTACAAGGCTCCAGATTTTCTCAATCGGGTTGAGGTCGCAGTGGTAAGGAGGCAACCTTAATACTTCGTGTCCGTGAGCTGTTAATAATTCCTCCACTGCAAATGTCGGTGGAACATTATTTTGTTTGATTAGCTCAAACAGCACAGCTTTTCTCCAGGTGTCTTCGAAATATATACCCTTTTGCCGGAGCAATTCCCGCATACTACTTTTTATATCTGACATTTAAGGGGCTTTGTTCAATTGAGTGCAATAGTAAGGAGCGTTGTCCATTACCACAAGCGACCTTTCAGGGCCGCTGGCCTAATGGTTAGAGCGTGCGGCTTTCATTCTGAAGGTCGCGGGTTCAAACCTCGGCATGTACCAATGACTTAATATTTAAGTTATGTACATTTGTGAACTTTGGTTACAACAGCGAGGTACAAACGGTGAAGGAGAACATTGTGAGGAAACCCGCATACTGATATCATCTTTGTGTGTGTGTGTGTGGGGTGGTCCCAATAAAGTGGCAACAGGCTTGCCCCCTGTTACACTGGACCTAATCTGACCACATCTGGCGAAATGTGGGTGTTTATTCACCTCTGCCTACCCCTACTGGGAAAAAAGGCGTGACAATATAAAAAAAAAACATTTCAGGTATATTAGGTATTAGTTTTACCGTCACCCATTTTTAGGAATTTGCAGAGTTCATGTCGTCATGGTAATCTGAGGATTTTAATTGCAATTCGAACATTAATAATGCACCATTTATGAATCCATCTTTTGTTCCCGCATGAGCGATTATCCAGCGACTCCCTGATGACTCTGAGATGAACAATCCTGGCTCCTTCTTACTCTGCCAACAACTTTTTGTATGATACGTATTGTGTATATAGGTCTCACCTAAGTACACAATGGGTCGATTTTCCACAGTGCGATTTATTCGTATTTTATCCAAATATCTTGCACGCCATGCGGTAATGTCGTAACGTTCCATAAGTAGTTTGCGTCTGGATATTTGATATCCTGTGCAATGTTGTGATACTTCCCTGAAAGTTGATGTCTTCTCTCAGAGCTGCCCGTAATTTAGCTAAAGTTGGTAATTCTTTATGCACAATGTAAAAACTGTGAATTTTTTGCCGGATAGCGCACAAATCGAACTTTTTCGGATGCGGGCGATTCTTCCGGCGAGGTGTCAATTTTTTTCGAAGTACTCGCCGCTGTTATGCCTTCTTTTGTAATTCTTGTTACAGTTTTCTCTGACACACCTGCAATTAAATAACGGACAATTAAATCAAATCAAAAATCATTTTTTTCAATCAAATTAAATATAATAGTAACTTTAAGTTGATAATGCTTATGTACTATTTTTTATATTACATAAGCATTTATTTTTATTTATATTCAGTTACCTAGTTTCGTCACGTTATGTATTTGTTCAATTTAGTCGCAAAAATGAATTTATATGATAAAAGTCCCATCAATACAGCAAAAAGTTATTATATGGCAACTCTAAAAAGTACCTGTTATGGCGGCGACTCTTTTCCGAACATTGTTTAATGGTGTTAAAACGCCTTGATTCTTTTGTTCCACATCACAGAACTCTTTCACCTTTAATATCATTTCTCGAGCCGAACTTTTTACAACTTTTAGCATTGTAAACAATCTTTACAATCCACTAAGCTAGTTAAAAACTCACAAAAATCTACCACAACAAACGAACGACAATATGGCCGACCTGTCAAATTTAGTTCCAAACATCACCGCGGGACTTCTTTCATGAAAAGGAGTATACAGAGTACCGCATGTAGTGCTGGTCGCACTTAGATATTAATGGCCACGCTTCTAATCTGCGGCTGACAGTTTTACATAAAAATCATGTTACAATAAAATAAATGTGTTTCTCCTGTATACATTTTTGAATCAATAATAAATTCGTACTTTATCATGGACGTATAAAGAGAAGTAGACCTAACGCAAATTCACATTCACAAGGATACTAACCAGAGAACAATAATGGTACCTCTATTTTTTTGCTTTTGCAATGTTAACACATTCAGATTATACTGAAATGAATCAGTTTTTCCATCGTTAAGCTGCATATGGCGCCTACAAATAATGTCAAGTGTTTTAGTGTCATACAAGTGTGAAAGTATGCATATCGTGTTTATCTCGCAGGTTTTCGAAGGTTCAAATTCACGTGGTTGACCAAAATGAAAAGACGACACTGGCAGCCCATGTCATCTAGTTTGCTCTGCTCTAGAGTTCATAAATATTGCTTGTTGTCTGAGACGTTGTCAGAACGACATGTTATATGTATGGAATGTCTTTCGTATTTTATCGAAGTTCATATCGAAATGAATTTATTTTAAAAAATACATTTAACAACATTGAAAGAGAGGAGAATGAAAATGACATACATACATACATATATATCACGCCTCGTTCCCAGTGGGGTAGGCAGAGACCACCTCTCTCCACCTGCTACGATCCTGGCACACCTCTCTCGCTTCCTCCACTTTCATAAGCGTCTTCATGCACGCTCGTCTGTTGCGTGTGCTTTTGATCCGGCCTTTCTTTAGGACATCTCCGATTTCATCGGAGTATGTCCGCCCAGGTCGACCTGCACCTATTTTTCCAAACATTCTTACCTTGTATATTTCTTTCGTTAATCTTCTTTCATCCATTCTTTCGACATGGCCGAACCATGTAAGCATCCCTTTCTCTATCCTTGTCACTACATCTTCAACCACGCCGCACCGCTTCCTTATCACACTGTTCCTCACTTTGTCCATCCGTTTCACTCCAGTTATACTTCTCAGGCTTCTCATCTCCACAGCATTAATCTTACTTTCATATTTCTTCTGCCATACCCAACATTCACTACCATACATCAGTAATGGGACCAACACGCCTCTATGCACAGCCAGTCGTGCTCTTTGTGAGACGTTCCGGCTATTCATAAAGTTATGAAGTGCCCCATTGACTTGATTCCCTTTCAAAACTCTTCTTTCAATATCATCATCACACTTGCCATCTCTCGTAAACTGTGAACCCAGATATACAAATTCTTTCACTTGTTCCACTTTTTGTCCCTCAATCATAATGTCACAGTTTGTCATACATTCTTCTCTTTCAAAAACCATTACTTTCGTCTTGCTTACATTCACTTTCATTCATTTGCTTGTTAAAGCTCCATGCATCATGTCGACCATCGCTTGCAACTCTCTCTCCGATGATGATAATAAAACTTGATCATCAGCGTATAGGAGGCACTTGACGGTCAACTCATTCATTCTTAGTCCATAAGCACTATCTTTCAAATCTTTCAAGCAATTGTCTAAAAGTAGGTTAAACAGCCACGGCGAGGCCACACATCCCTGTCTATCCCTTCTGGATGCTAAACCAGTCTGAGTAAGCTCCGTTTATCCTGACACAAGCACTAGAACCCTCATAAAGTGATTTCAATGCTCGTATCAGCGTGCTGTTTACCCCATAAGCAGACAATATGGACCACAATTCATTCCTCACCACTCTGTCATAGGCTTTTTCCAAATCTACGAAAGCGCAATAGACCTTTTGGCTATGTGCCAAACATTTTTCGGTTATGCTACGTAAGGAAAAGACCTGGTCCATGCATCCCATTCCACTTCTAAATCCTGCTTGTACATCCCAAATTTTCTCTTCAGTTTCATTCATCACTCTTTTAATCAGTATCTTTGCATACAGTTTGCCGACGATGCTCAGTAAGCTAATGCCACGATAGTTTTTACAGTCTTGCTGTGACCCTTTTCCTTTATATACCGGAACGATTACGGCTTTGCACCAGTCATCTGGCACTTTGCCGCTCCTCCAACAAAGATTGAAAAGGTAGTACAGCTGACTAGCTACCACGCCCTGTCCAGCTCTCAGCATCTCGACCGTAATCCTATCATATCCTGCAGCCTTACCCAACTTCATACTATTCATTGCATCTAAAATTTCTTTCATACTAATGTTACTTTCATCCCCACTCTCAGTTTGACCCCTACCGGGGTTTGGCACATGCGTATCTTCTTTCTCGAATAAACTTTCAAAATATTCCTTCCACCTCTTTAGTATACATTCTTCACCTGCCACAAAGCTTCCATTCTGGTTCCTGATTTCGCCATGTGAGCTTGTATTATTAGCTCTGGCTATTCTTATGGCCTTCCAGAAGAACTTAATGTTCGTCCGGAAGTCATCAGCTAACCTTCTTTCAAATTCATCTCTATCAACCATTTTCTTTCTTTCCACCACTTCCTTTGTTACGGTCTTACGTATTTTATACTCATTCTTCGCATTTTGTACATCCTCTATCGTTGCCTTGTCCATTCTATGATTGGCTTTGATTTGATGAAAATGAAAGATGACAAATTTAGATTCATCACTGGAGCACTCCTGTAGGTTAATAATTAATTATTTGCAGCGGTGTCAAAGTCGTTAATTTCGGTAATTGGCGAAACTCTGACTTTTTCTTAGGAGTCGATAATATTTTATCTTCCTCATCTTTGGTCGCCATCTCAGTTAATGATTTTCTATATTTTTCTTTGCTAATTTGGGACACTGTAGCTCGTCCAAGACCGTCAGCAACTATATTGCACACTTGCTCCAAAGGTAGTAAATGTCTGCCACTTAGATTCTTGCGCTCAAAATACTTGCGCATACGGAACACAAACCCGCGGCTTTCACTATTCAAAAAAATTTTTTTTGTTCTTTCGGCAGTATGGTACAAAAAAAAACAGACGAAAATATAACAACAAAACTTAACATAGTTTTTTTTTTATATTATCACGTCTTTTTTCCCAGTAGGAGTAGGCAGTAATAAACACCCACTTTTCGCCAGAAGTGATCAGATTAGGTCGCATGTAACAGGGGGCGAGCTTGTTGCCACTTTATTGGGGCCACCACACACACTCAAAAATTATTTCAGTGTGCTGGTTTCCTCACTAGGTTTTCCTTCACCGTTTGTATTTCGCTGTTGTAACTAAAGTTCACAAATGTACATAACTTATATATTAAGTCATCGGTACATGCCGAGATTCGAAGCCGCGACCTTCGGAATGAAAGCTTACCATTAGGCCAGCGAAATACTAGCGACTACTACTACTACTAGAGAACAAAGTAACAGTAATAACTACAAAGCAATATTAATCACGTAGCGGTAGCGTATACAAGGCGTTGCGTCGCATCGGAACTCGCACTCACACAAAGACGGCGCCCGCTTGTTGCTGCATGCGAAAGCAGTAAGTAATGCCAGACTAAATAATACAAATCTGTTATGAAAACATTATTATATTTAATCATTTATACAATTAATAATAATGAAATTTTCATATATTTATTTTATTGATATACGACTATCAGTCGATTACACATCCCTATCACCTTGTGAAAAACGTTTACGAAGTAAGCTAGCAGAAAAATAAATAATTTAAATTATCTTTGGTTTTACTAGCATCTCTTTAATATATATTTTATAAAAAAAGTATTGTAGATTTATATACAAATGTCTTATCACTATTTAAAAACGAACTTCTTTAACCAGAAATTTATTTTAGCTGTCTTTAAAACGAAGTCTAACGAATTAGGTGCCAAGCAATATGAAAGTGGTGCAGAAAAATTATTTTGTTTAAGAATAGATGATTCAGGAACAGGGCGCCTGTATTGCAATTCTATCCGATGTCAGTCGTAGATCACTATTAAATGTAAGTCTTTATCATAAAAATTTCAAAATTAGGCAGATTATGGTAAAGTTAGGATGTACACATATGTTATGTGTAGTTAAATTGCACTAAAAATTTCTTTAATATTTATATGTGCCCTTTGGTACTCGTTACGTCGTTAACGTTAAAATGAAATAATATTTCTTATTTTTCTATCCCAACATTTTTGTTATCTTTGACAGTAATTTCGAACGCAAGTTATGGATAAAATGTCAATAAAAGTACTTTGGCGATGACAGTTGGTTCGATTCGTTATCATTTTCAATGACGGGAGTGTTTCGTTGTTTTGCGAAAGGTATTAAAGCGCAAACGTTGCAATAATGCCGGCCCCACCGAGGCGCACGTAGCGGGCATGTACGACAGCACCTGCGGTGCGGCAGCCAGCGGGCAGTGCGGAAAGGCGCAGCGCGAGGGCGACAGGCCGCCGCCGCGCGAGCCCCCGCCCGCGCCGCTCGAGCGCGATTACAGCGGCTTCGATATCGTAAAGGCCACCCAGTACGGCGCCTTCGGTCGCGTCAAGGAACTCGTGGAGGCAGGCTGGGATGTTAATCAGCCCGACCACGAAACTGTCACCTTACTTCATTGGGCAGCCATAAACAATCGGCGTGAGATTATTGAGTATCTCCTGTCGAAAGGTGCTACAGTCGACGCGGTGGGTGGCGAATTACAATCGACGCCGCTCCACTGGGCGACAAGACAAGGGCACTTGGAGGCGACGGTACTACTGGTGCGCGCGGGTGCGGATCCGACGCTTCGCGACGCTGAGGGATGTGCCTGCCTCCATCTCGCTGCGCAGTTCGGGCACACGGCTGTCGTGGCCTACCTCGTAGCCCGCGGGGCAGACCCTGATGCTTCCGATGCAGGCGGCATGACGCCACTCATGTGGGCGGCGTGGAAAGTGTGCGCGGTTGACCCTGCGCGGCTATTGCTTACTTTAGGGGCATCTACCAATCCGACTGATCATTCGCATGGCAACACTGCATTGCATTGGGCCATCCTCGCTCGCAACACTACTGCCATTTCTACACTGATCCTCTACGTGAGTAATTAAAAGACACATTATTATTTGAATGTCCAACTTCAGGTGAAACTTATAAACTGATTGTGTATGAAACTAATACATTAGAAACAGGTGCTATTTGTGCTTTACATTATTACATTTAAATCAACAGGGTAACGCTAGTCTGGACATTCCCAACATGCGAGGTGTTACTCCCTTAGCAATGCTGCAAACTAATGCAGACTCCCTGTGGGTTGGGTCGAAGGTGTCTGATAAAATTAAAGAGCATTCTTTGCTCACAACCAGAAAAAGTGTTTTTAGCAGATTGACATATGACAAGGTAATTCTTTAAGGAAATTTAAGCGTAACATCAAGTGAAGCCAGTTATGTCAGTTGCACATTCACCTTTTTATTATTTTACAGAAGTTCAGGTGGTGGTGTGTGGTGGGGATGCCGTTCATTGCATTCTACATCACTGGCCTCGTTTTTGAGATGGACACTATTTACTTACTCAAGATGTTTCTTCTTGTTTGCTTCTATGCTCTCCTGCATTTTCTAAGCAATGCACTCTTTGATGACGAACTTAAAAATATATTTCCTTTGAGTGTTTACTTGGCCACTAAGGTAAGGTTTGTTTTTTGATTCCTTGAAAAATGTAAATAGTTCAGATAATATGGTGTGCGTGTGATGTGCAGGTGTGGTTCTACATCACGTGGGTGGTGTTCATTGCGCCGGCTGTGAGCGCGACGGCAACCCTGGGCTTCTTCTCATTCTCCGGCGCGCTATGGTACACGTTCCTTCGCTCGTGGCGCAGCGACCCCGGGGTTATTACTGCCACCAAGCCCGACAAGTTCCGCGTGAGTGAACGTCGACACATCTGCTCCGCTTACTCCGCCTCTTCGGTAAGCGGGTACTCTAAGCGGGATGACTCTGCGCAGACCATCATCGAGCTGTCGGAGAACAGCCGCGGCGGGTTCGAGCCGGCGCGCTTCTGCTCGGCGTGCCTTGTACGCCGCCCGCTGCGCTCCAAGCACTGTTCCGTCTGCAACCGCTGTGTCGCCAAGTTTGACCATCACTGCCCCTGGGTGGGCAACTGCATCGGTCAGTTGGAACATTCTTTTCGGTCATTTCTGAAAACTAACTAAATGTTCACATTCTTTGTAAGCATATACTTCTATTCTATTTATTTTTGGGGCCTGTAGTAGATAAGTGAACACCACGCTGGCATCAAAACCCGCCGTGCCCTTACCCGCGCCTGTGCCCACGCCCATCCCGTGCCCACGCCTGTGCCCTTGTCTGCACCCGCTACGTATACACCCGCGCGAATCTGTTAAATTGTTTTATACTTGTTACTGGCGGTAGGTGTCCGTTGCCGGAGACTGTCCAGGCAGGTACCACCGCAGCGCCTGTTGCAGCAGGCGATCAGCAGTGTGCAAACATTACTTTCACATTTATCTGTCCGTTTGTTTATAGAACAAGCTTAACAAGCTGTTACCGACTTCCTTATCATAAACGCGGGACAATAATCAAGAACTGGTTTATGTTTGTGGACTGTGAACAAATGGAGGGCCCGTTGCTGCCCCTCGTTTAATTTAATTAAGGGTTTTTATCTTGTACAGTTTTCTTCTCATGCTCCTCTTTTCAATCCGTTACATGTACTTCTATGCACATACACACACACATACACACACACACCAACACACACACACATACATACATACATGCACACACACATACATACATACATGCACACACACATACATACATACATGCACACACACATACATACATACATGCACACGCAGACGACATCAAAAACCACTACCACATATATTTAACACAAACAGACAAACGCACAGAACTTTTCTATTTCTTTTTTTTTCTTTTTTGTAAAATTTGCTCCAATCGTAACTCTTATATTATATTTATAAAATGTTGTATTTACGTAGCGATGAAACTGGCGGGGCGGGCATGGGGGTTGGGGGATGGGGGCGCCGCTTCCTGAGACACAGGTTAAATTCCCCGTTCACGAACCAGGGGCTTCGAGTGTCAAAGACATGTAAAACTGGCGGTAGGTCTCTGTTGCCGGAGACCGTCTAGGTGGGTACCACCGCAGCGCCTATTTCTGCCGCCAAACTGTACTGTGCAAACATTACTGTGTTCCGGTTTGAAGGGCGCTGTAGCTAGTGTAATTACTGGGGTAACGAGATTCAACGTTTTGTCTGAGGCGACGAGTGCATTGTGGTGCAGTATATATCATCCTAACTAACAGCGCCGCGTTTTTTGGGTGGGAGTATCACTTACCATCCGGTGAACGTGCCGCTCGTCGAGTCGCTTAATTGGATAAAAAAATAAATCGCACTGTAAGTGTTCAGTGTACAGAGATCAGTGCCCAGCAGCAGCGCTCCAGCAGTCGGTCTTCCCAGATGTAACGCAATGCAAGAACACATAATCGAAGATGTCTTTTAAGTTCCCACCGCAGCACTCGCTGCTGAGTGCCAAGGGATGCTGCAGCCGAGTGCGGGCGTGGCCGCCTCGTCATTGATGGTCATTCAATCCACGTGAAGGTGTCCGCGTAGTGCTTTTGCCATCGCAAAAGTATTTTTTGTGTTTTATTTTACTTATTATCACGACTTTACACTTTGTTTTATCAGTTTAAAAAACATGAAAAGTTTTATAATGTGCTAGACACGCTGAGCTTCTATCAGCTAAAGCACACATCGGCGGCTGTACCGGAACCGGCGAGCCGACGTCACCTCCACTTGAAGTTCATACTTTATAATTGCAGGTGCGAAGAATCATCAGTACTTTATCGGGTTCCTCGTGTGCCTGCTGATCATGTGCGTGTGGATGGTGTGGGGCGGAGCGCAGTACGTGCGGACGCAGTGCGGGGCGCAGATGGCGGGCGGCGGCGCCGGCACAAGGCCCGGCGCTGGCGAGCACGAGGCCGGCCCGCTGGGCGAGGCCCTGAGCGTGCTGCGCTGCAACGCGTGGCTCACGTGGGTCATGCTCAACGCAATGTTCCACTTGTTCTGGGTGACAGTGCTCACCAGCTGCCAACTGTACCTAGTGAGTAGCCTTAGTCACCCTTCGTCGAGCGGCACCAACGCCGCCGCCGCCGCCGCCACACCTTACCTGCTTTAGTGATGCTTGCAAGAGTAGGTCTTACAAGTATCACTGCAATCCCATAATATCGGCTAGCGGCGGAGGAGGCTAAGCGGCTCGTGACGCGCATGCTCTGCGTAGGTGGTCTGCCTGGGGATGACGACCAACGAGCAGCTGAACCGCGCGCGCTATCGGCACTTCCAGGAGCACGGCGGGCGCTCGCCGTTCACGCGCGGCCCGCTCAACAACTGCGCGGACTTCTTCCAGTGCCGGTTGTGCGGGCTGTTGGCGCCGCGCCGCACCGACTGGGCGGCCGCGGGGCTCGATGACGAGCGCGAAGACGCGGACACCGACACCGAGCCCATGCTGCGCGCCCACCACTTCGTGTGAGCGGCTAACCCTGTCGTCGGTAGACTGCATTTATTTTGGAATATTGTTTCCTGCGTTGATCGCCAATTAGCGGCGCGAAGCGATGCGCGAGTGGTAGAGGTGGTGGAGCTGGTGGAGGTGGTCGAGGGTGGGGCGCGGCGGTCGAGCGGCGGGCTGGTGCCCGTGGCACTGCCCCTCCCACCGCCCAGGCCCGCCCACCCAGTTGCCGAGTTCATTAGTACAATGTACCTATATTACACGTGTACCTTTTATTTATTAGCTTTATAATACTCGTGACTAACCACGGCGCCGCGTCGCCGGCTGTGCGCGCGCGCCGCTCGGCGGTCGTGTCTGCCTGCGTGTACCGGCGCGTGTGTTCACGCTCGTATGTGCTTGTGTGCGAGTTTTTCTTCTTTATTTACTTAAAAACCTTTATGGAAAATGTTTGTGTGAAGCTTTCATATTGTGTGGGTGTGCAGATGAGAAAATAAATTTTAGTAGGTATTATAAGAGTGTACAAGACAGGAGGACAAAATGTGCACGGAGCTGCGGACGGCGGCGGCACTCTGCAGACGTTCGTACCTTCATTTATTCGTTCTTGTGAAATTATTATACAACTTTTGCGATTACAACGAGCACCAGGCCGTGCCCGCCGGATGCCATCCACTGCCACCCGCAGCCACCCGCCGCCACCCGCCGCTTGCCGCGCGCACGTCGCCGGGGGCCGTACTTCCCAATAGTTTTATTGTCGCGTGAGACCGCACCGCACCACAACTTGTCCGGCAAAAAGCGTGTTCAGGAACACGCGCCCAGCGCGATCCTTTCTTATTTATGTTCGATGTAATTGTATAGAAAATAACATTGTATTATAAATATACCAAAAGGCATTTTAATTAATTAAACTTTAAAAATTGCAACTATTATCAATAATGCGTTCTTTTAATTACTCGTCCAACTCATTCTTATTTTACTTGTCTAAAACGATAGTTAACATACACACATATTAGCTCGGGGAAAAAGTTTCTTCGCATTTTTAAAATAATTCAAAACATATTTTAATATAGTTTATTTATATTTAACTAAAGTATGTACGTACCATTTTGTTTGATAACTTTTTGCCATCTTGTAGGTAGGGACATGATCCCATTGCTATAGAAATTTTGGGACTTCTGATCAAAATACCGCGACAAGTGGTTTTGGCAGTCCTTTCGTGATGTTAACCTGACACTGCCTAAAGAATTCTGAAGAGGAAACAAGTGGAAATCTAAAGGTGCAAAGTGGCGGCCAGGACTATACGGCTAATGCATTAGCACCTCCCAGCCAAGCTCTGTATTTTGTACTGCCCTCCGCAGCCGAGATGGGTTTGCGAAGGACGTATTCTCCGCGACCAAATGTTGTCGCATCGGCGACGCGGTGGGGCCGCAGCGGAAGAGAAGTGACGGTATTACGATGCGCCGCTCTCTTTATCCTCCGCGGCCGCTAACGGGTAGGGGCGGACCCAACATCTTTCCGCCGCGGGGAGCCCGATGAGGTTATCTCCAGTGGTTTTCATGGCCTCTGGGCGACGGGTTCGGGGGAATCCGTCGCCGCCACACAGGAGGCCGAGGTGGGGGCGAGCTGTATGTTCCGGCGCGCCCTGCAGGGAAGTTTCATTTTAGTTCCACAGCCGCGTACTAAATGGCGCTGTAAAAACATTGAAAGTCGCAATAGACATTGTCAAAAAAACTCAAGTGTCCCCGCTAATTAATGAAACGTAAATCAAAGTATATCGACATCCATGTGATTAGTAATGACTACTGGTGCCGAATAAACTTTTTTTTTTTTTGATAGTTATGTTCTCGCCGCAGTTTTATTGACAACTATAGCGGCTTCATCGGACTCTGGGCTCGCGGATACCGGATCCGCGAGCCGAATAACCTGGGAACGAGACGGGTTTTAATAGGACAAACGATATCTGTTATTTCTGTTACTAAATAATAACAGGTGTTATTTTTTACAATTTGTTTTATCGAGTTATAATATAAGGTGCATCTCGTTTTACCAACAGTATAAACAATGAGTGTGAGTGAGATAAATTACACTTAACACGAACTAATGAATCCTTTGCTTGATGGTGGAATTTCCATCATAACATTGAAAGCCCAAAAATTATATAAAAGAACAAGTTCACTTTAAGTTGATCGTGTCCGGATACCTTTTTAAAGTCCATTGCGTAAAAACAAAACAGCTGTAAAAAATAAGCAAGTGTCACTAGCTGTTGCAGTTGTCATTCTGCTGTGTGTTGTAGTTGCAATAAATGAATGATTTCGTTTTTAATTTCTTTTTAATATATTTGAGTTTCTATTGCTAAAAAAGTGAAAATGAGTGGAAGAAAAGTTTGTAACACGTGTTTCTGGTATTTTTATAGTAATTTCTGAAAAGTTTGCGTTTAATTTAAAAAATACTACATGATAGAACTTTACGTCCCTGCAGATAACTTTTCTACTAATGTATGTGAATATTATTAGGGAATTCTAGACACCCCTAGATGAGAAGGAAATCGAAGCTTATTTTACACAGTTGGAAGATGGCTGGCTTTCAGATGAAACTCTTGACACTGATCCTCCTCTTGTCCAGGAGGAGGTATATGATCAGCAATCTAATTATTTGCTCAGTTATGCCATTGACAAAAGAAAATTGATATGGGAAAAAAGAAACATGGTATATGTTAATGCTGATAGTCAGGTCTCAAACTTGATCTCGGAAAAAAGGATAAATTAAAACACCATACAGTTCAATGTAAAGATTTATACTGAAAAAAAAATCCCCACTGTATGACATTAACAGCGTGTTAGTGACAGAGCTGAGTTCATTGAGTGGTAATGTGCTGTGTTGAAATATCAGGCGCTGATTGATCATTATCTTAAAACTATTATGAACAGTATATGTTATGGATAAAACTACTTTCTTGGGTATTGCTGCTTCTCCTGATGAGATAACTCAACTAGAAATCCCATACCAGTGTTTCACCCATTTTATTACAAAGCATTTTGTCAATAAATATATAATAATAATTTGTAAATATTAGTGGAATAAACGAACCTATATATAATACAAGGTAACCCTAGCTTATCTACACCTTTTATGGAATCTGACATAAACAAGTTCTTTGGCATCCTTTTATACATGTCAATGCAGAAATTTTTTGGCACTAGATCATACTGGCCCCTAAAGTTTGGATATGCACTAATTGCTTCAACAATGCCGTTTAATAAATTTGAAATAATTAAGGTATCATTACATTTCAATAATAATAATATTCATAAACCCGTAGGACACCCAGAACATGATAAATGACTTCATAAATATTTTTCTCACTCAATCTTGCAGTAATAAATCCGAGGGTCATTTGTAGAAATAATACCATAGAAAGAATCCGCCACAAGAGAAATGTACTTACAATTAGACAATTCAGAAATGAATTACCCTTTGTTCTTTGTAATAAAAGAACCAGTAAAGAAACAAAACAAGGTCATCCAAGCGCCAGCACCCTTAAGTATGAACTGGAATTGAAATGAAAAATGGCTTCTCCAGGTCATCAAAAGATATAAGAACAGATGGTGCTGAACATTGGCCAACAGTGGGTGGGTCACTTCGGTGCAAATGTCCTAAATGTAAAAGGTATTCTATAAATTCTTGTAGTAAAAGTGGAGTTAATTTGTGTCTGACAAAAATAATAATTGTTTTGTTATCATAAAAAATAAAAATGTATCCAATAATCTCCTCTTTTATTTCTATTTAGTGCTAAGCTAATGACTTTGACCTGCATGATGATGGAAATTTGTGAGCCTAGGCCTCTATTCTATCTTTATTATATTTCTTTACTTAGTTACATTCATTCACTTCCCTACCTTTTTCTTTTTTTCTGTTCATTCTTTCTGTTTTTATTTATCGATCATTCTCCATTGTATTTCTTTCTCTCACTCAACGCTCTTAAATGAGGGATTCAGCCGTACTTTATTTGTTGTTTCCACTCTTATTCTAGGTTACATTTTATTTTCTTACTTTCTAACATTTCAAGAATGATCAAGTTTTATCATCATCATCGGAGAGGGAGTTGCAAGTCATGGTAGACATGGTAGATGGTGCTTTAACAAGCAAAGGAATGAAAGTGAGTGTAAGCAAGACGAAAGGTTTTTTTTTTTGAAAGAGAAGAATCTATGACAAACTGTCACATTGTGATTGGAGGACAAAAAGTGGAACAAGTGAAAGAATGTTCACAGTTCACGTGAGATGGCAAGTGTGATGGTGATATTGAAAGAAGAGTTTTGAAAGGGAATCACGTGGACGGCGCACTTTATAACTTTATACGCCCTCGCTAACCTAGTGGTGAATTCTCGTAGGTAGGTAGGTAGGTAGGTAGGTAGGTAGGTAGGTAGGTAGGTAGGTAGGTAGGTAGGTAGGTAGGTAGGTAGGTAGGTAGGTAGGTAGGTAGGTAGGTGGGTAGGTGGGTAGGTAGGTAGGTAGGTAGGTAGGTAAGTAGGTAGGTAGGTAGGTAGGTGGGTAGGTGGGTAGGTGGGTAGGTGGGTAGGTGGGTAGGTAGGTAGGTAGGTAGGTAGGTAGGTAGGTAGGTAGGTAGGTAGGTTAGGTTAGGTTAGGTTAGGTTAGGTTTTTTTTTTTTTTTTTTTTTTTTTTTTTTTTTTTTTTTTTTTTTTTTTTTTTTTTTTTTTTTTTTACTTCATTCCCCTGCGTATGGCGGGTCAGGGCCTTTATTTGCATTTTTGTTATACTTTTCACTTATCATCACTATTTCCTTATAACCAGTTTTCTCGTTCCTTTCTCTCACACTTCTATCTTTCATACCCTTCTTATCTTTCTTCCTGTTTTGCTCTCCACCTCGTTTCTTTCGCTCTCCTTCCCATTTCCTTCTTTCATACCTCTCGCAAGATGTGTAAGGATTTCAGTCGCCGCGTCGATTCTTCTGCAGCTTTGCATTCCAATTTTTTCTGCTGTGAAGAAAGTCATTTCCTTTTTTTTGCATGTGTTTTCTTTATCGTTTTATTTATTACATCTCACTTATTTATCAATTTTTTATACATTTTCCTAATTTAAATATTTTTACATTGAGTTTGTTTTTAGTGTCTTTTGAACTACTGCTTTGCAGTAGTCCAAGAAATTTTGGCGACTTTCGTCCTCACTCATCAGAGAGGCAACCGCTCCTATATCTAATTTTCTTTTTATCCGTATTTCGAAATCAGCCCTCTCCCGCCCGAATAAGGGACAGGAGAGCAGGATGTGCGCCACGGTCTGGTCCACCTCCGGGTCACAGGGGCACGCGGGACTCTCCTTGAGTTTGAACCTGTGGAGGTACTCGGAGAATCCCCCGTGCCCGGTGAACATCTGGACCAAGACCGTGTCGAGCTCGATCTGGCGAGTCACGCGATACGCTGACTTGACGCTCGGGAAGAACATCCTCGTTGTTGAAGCCGTCGTACCTTGCACATACCTCCTGTTCCATTCGTCGAGCGTCCCCAGCCTTAGCTGACGCTTGACGAATGAAACGGGGCAATCCTCGTACTCAGGTCTTCTTTTGCTCTTCAGGGCCGCTTCCTTGGCCAGGTGGTCCGCCCTTTCGTTCCCCTCCAACCCCACATGCGCCTTCACCCAATACAACCTTATATTCGTCCCTTTCTCACGCGCTTTCATAATATTCTCTTTCGCTGCGATCGCCAGGGGATGGAGGGTATCAGGTTTTGCGATCGTCTCCAGGGCGGACCTCGAGTCGCTGAGTACGGCGCACGAATGCGCCGACCCGCTGGCCGCGTACCCTGTCGCTTTCGCCAAAGCCAGCAGCTCTGCCTGGTATACGGTGCAGAAGTTGCCCAACTTGAGTTTTTTGTTTGAAACCTCTGCGGCGTCCCGCAGAACGCAGAACGCCGCACCCACCTTGTCGTCGATGCGGCTGCCGTCGGTGTAGATCACCGAGTCGGCAGCCGAGGTGGCAAGTTGGACTTCTTCCGCACTTTCGCCCAGACAGGAGAATTCCACACCAAGCTGCACAGACGGGTGTGGGAGTCTCAAGTAGCCGACCGGAACCTCCAGCTCTCGGTCACCCAGTACTTGCCGGGTGTGGCCGCGCTTTACCTCAAATAAAGTGGCTGCTTCTTGGACCCGAAGGTCCAGAGGAAGCAGCCCGGCAAGTACTAGGGCCGAATGCAACGACGCGGTTCGGTGAGTTCGCGCAATTTTCTGCGCGAAGCCACGCTGAACCGCATCGAGCTGCCTTCGGACCAGCAGCTTCTTAGCCGCCGGCGCCCACGCACTCGCTGCATACAAAATGATCGGCTCCAACACCGCCAGATACATCGTTCTGATCACCTCCGAGTTCAACCCCCATGATACTTTCGCGGCCCTGCACAATTGACGATAGAGGCCTTGGGCCTTGCTGCTCACGTTCTTCACGTGCGTGTTGAACGTGAGCCTATCGTCAATTGTCAGGCCGAGTATCCGAACTTCACGAGTTCGACAAAGGGGCTCTCCGCCCATATTCAATATTGGGTTGTCGTACTTGAGTTTGTTGGTGAGCACCATCACATTGGTTTTGTGTGGTGCAAACCTCAACTTGTTTCGGACCCCCCAATCGTGAATATCGGCGAGCACCGCATTTGCCTTCCTCGTGATGTCCCCGGTCTCTTGCCCGGAGAAGATCAGCACGACGTCATCTGCGAACGCCTGGCAGTGTGTTCCGCTCTTGACCACCATCTCCAGGAGTGGATTTAGGAGGAGGGTCCAGAATGTTGGGCCGCCCACGGATCCCTGCACGCACCCCTTGGTGGTATCCCTGGCACACTCCGCCCCCGCGTACCTGACGGACACCTTGCGATCGCTAAAATAGCTATCGACAAGGCGCCGCAGGTCGACGGGGCAGCGAGTCTCGGCCAGTCTGCACCGTATAGCAGGCCACCAGGCGTTGTCGAAGGCTCCCTCTATGTCCAATGATACCAGCACAACGATCTCCTTCTCCTTCAAGCGAGAGCGTATGTGCTGGATCAGGTCATACAGGGAGTCTTCGGTACACCTTTGCGGCATGAAGCCGTATTGGTGGCTACTGATATACGGTGCAGTGTACCACCGTATCCTCCGGACCATCATCTTTTCTAGGACCTTGCCCATGACGGGCAAGAGTCCGATGGGCCGGTAGGATTTAGGGTGCGTGTAATCGTCCTTACCGGGCTTCCGCAACACCACAACCGCTGCCTCCTTCCATCTCGTGGGGAAGTGGGCAAGAGCGAGACACCGGTTGGAGAGCGCGAGAAACAGTCCGGCATCCACGGCGATGGCCGCCCGGCAGATGTCGGCAGTGAATCCGTCGAAGCCAGGTGCCTTTTTCGCATTGAAGGTTGACACGGACCATCGGAGCTCCTCCATCGTGAAGGGGGGTTCACATGGATCACCATGTCCCCCCTCGTTGACTTCATCGGACTGGGCTCTTACAGTACAGTGGTCCGCATTGTCCTCCCCGGGGTCATCTCCCGGGAAGAAAACCTCCGCAAGCAACCTGGCCGATCCCACTGCGTCCAGCACCTTCCCTCCCTGGACGAGGGGGACGTCTTCACGCCTTACCTCCGTGCGACGCATCACACGATAGATGCCGTCCCACATGGTCTCGCGCTCCTGCCGCTCGCAGAACCGCTTCCAGCTGGAGGTCTGAGCACGCCTCACCTCGAGGCGGTAAGCCTCCTTTGCGTCGAAATACTCGCGCAGGTTAGGTTAGGTTAGGTTAGGTTAGGTTAGGTTAGGTTAGGTTAGGTTAGGTTAGGTTAGGTTAGGTTAGGTTAGGTTAGGTTAGGTTAGGTTAGGTTAGGTTAGGTTAGGTTAGGCTAGGTTAGGTTAGGTTAGGTTAGGCTAGGTTAGGTTAGGCTAGGTTAGGTTAGGTTAGGTTAGGTTAGGTTAGGTTAGGTTAGGTTAGGTTAGGTTAGGTTAGGTTAGGTTTTTTTTTTTTTTTTTTATATTCATTCCCCTGCGTATGGCGGGTCAGGGCCTTTATTTGCATTTTTGTTATACTTTTCACTTATCATCACTATTTCCTTATAACTAGTTTTCTCGTTCCTTTCTCTCACACTTCTATCTTTCATACCCTTCTTATCTTTCTTCCTGTTTTGCTCTCCACCTCGTTTCTTTCGCTCTCCATCCCATTTCCTTCTTTCATACCTCTCGCAAGATGTGTAAGGATTTCAGTCGCCGCGTCGATTCTTCTGCAGCTTTGCATTCCAATTTTTTCTGCTGTGAAGAAAGTCATTTCCTTTTTTTTTTTGCATGTGTTTTCTTTATCGTTTTATTTATTACATCTCACTTATTTATCAATTTTTATACATTTTCCTAATTTAAATATTTTTACATTGAGTTTGTTTTTAGTGTCTTTTGAACTACTGCTTTGCAGTAGTCCAAGAAATTTTGGCGACTTTCGTCCTCACTCATCAGAGAGGCAACCGCTCCTATATCTAATTTTCTTTTTATCCGTATTTCGAAATCAACCCTCTCCCGCCCGAATAAGGGACAGGAGAGCAGGATGTGCGCCACGGTCTGGTCCACCTCCGGGTCACAGGGGCACGCGGGACTCTCCTTGAGTTTGAACCTGTGGAGGTACTCGGAGAATCCCCCGTGCCCGGTGAACATCTGGACCAAGACCGTGTCGAGCTCGATCTGGCGAGTCACGCGATACGCTGACTTGACGCTCGGGAAGAACATCCTCGTTGTTGAAGCCGTCGTACCTTGCACATACCTCCTGTTCCATTCGTCGAGCGTCCCCAGCCTTAGCTGACGCTTGACGAATGAAACGGGGCAATCCTCGTACTCAGGTCTTCTTTTGCTCTTCAGGGCCGCTTCCTTGGCCAGGTGGTCCGCCCTTTCGTTCCCCTCCAACCCCACATGCGCCTTCACCCAATACAACCTTATATTCGTCCCTTTCTCACGCGCTTTCATAATATTCTCTTTCGCTGCGATCGCCAGGGGATGGAGGGTATCAGGTTTTGCGATCGTCTCCAGGGCGGACCTCGAGTCGCTGAATACGGCGCACGAATGCGCCGACCCGCTGGCCGCGTACCCTGTCGCTTTCGCCAAAGCCAGCAGCTCTGCCTGGTATACGGTGCAGAAGTTGCCCAACTTGAGTTTTTTGTTTGAAACCTCTGCGGCGTCCCGCAGAACGCAGAACGCCGCACCCACCTTGTCGTCGATGCGGCTGCCGTCGGTGTAGATCACCGAGTCGGCAGCCGAGGTGGCAAGTTGGACTTCTTCCGCACTTTCGCCCAGACAGGAGAATTCCACACCAAGCTGCACAGACGGGTGTGGGAGTCTCAAGTAGCCGACCGGAACCTCCAGCTCTCGGTCACCCAGTACTTGCCGGGTGTGGCCGCGCTTTACCTCAATGGTTAGGTTAGGTTAGGTTAGGTTAGGTTAGGTTAGGTTAGGTTAGGTTCCCCCCCAAGGGGTTTCCGCCTTGTCGTGGCGGGGGGGCTCAGTAGCCGTGGCTTCGATGCCTCTTGGTGAAGCTAAGTGGAACCCACCCGGCCAGCACCTTGTGTGGAGCTGGCCCGAGTCCTAGCTCCGGGCTTGAGCTCCTGGGTATAGTGAGCTCGCCTAGGATGCGTACGGGAGAAGGAAGACGCGGTGCAGTGCATCGCGCTAACAAAAGTGGGGACCTCACCCCGACAAGGAAAAAAGGTGACGAGTCGCGTATGGTACGTCATAAAACAAAAATCAACGCAATATGAATGCGGATGAAGTAACAAATCTCCGGGAGGGTCTGGCTAGCCAGGAATCCCTCTCTGTGCGCGAGTCGGAAAGCTCTTTGCATACTGACACGCGTACAGGCTGCCCCACTGTATACGGAGGGGGCAAACATTCGCAAGTGGATCAAAATCAATCGACTTTGGCTTCGTATAAGGACTCTGAGATGCATTCGGATGTGGATGGAGTAGGCTTAGAATCAGACAGTGATTCTAGCCGACGACTTGTGATTACCACGGCGAGATTGACCCGTTCACAGAAACGGAAGAACGACGAGTCAAACTTGGCTTGCAAGTCTGCGTCAAAAATTTCTTCAGCTTCAAGAGGTAGAAGCGTTACTCCTCCGGCAGGCCGATGGGCTGGACTGGCTATGACCAGGAAAGCAATAAAGGATGCTGAGCGAGAGGAAGAAATAAACAGAGCGGAACGGGAAGTAGCTGAGATGTCGGAGAAAAACCGGAGCAATAAGACCTCATGTCTTGAGAGACTTGCGCCTCTGGAAATTGAAGACGCCTCGGCCCTCGAACTGAACCAGGTGGTGATGGACAACGTGGCAACCATATTTAAGGTAGCCGCGTCGTCGAAAAACTTAAAGGGCACCTTTGTACATGCCCTAAAAGAGTCAGCGTCGGCGATCAAAGAGGCAGTCGCAGTATTAAGCGCTAGATCGGTGACGAAGGAGACGAAAAAGCTACAGGCAGAAAATGCCAGGCTTAGGGAGGACCTGACTGACCTAAGGGAGGAAATAACACTGATCAGGACGGAGTTAGCGGAGGCAAGGAAAAACACCTACGTGTCATCCTACCCAGCTGCTCCCACACCCAACCGAGATGTAAATACCTCCCTCTTGGAAACCTTTTCGCGTACCATTATGGAGCAAGTTGGCCAAATGGTGAACGAAAAGCTAGAAGCCCTAGAGGGAAGGTTGGTGGCAAAACCGAGCGTACGCCTACCACCTGCTCCGGATGGAGGTGACCCGTCGAAGCCTCCTGGGAAGGGGGAGAACGGGAAGGAGGCGACCAGTAAAGGAACGGGACCGAATAATCCGCAAGTCTCGGAGAAGGAACCGAAAAGAGGGAAAGCTAAAAGAAGGAAGAAGGCACAAGGAGCGTTGCAGAGCGTATCTGTTGCTGTTGCTGATACAAACGACGCACAAAGGCAAAAACCGAAGCCGAACCCAACAACCACAGAGGGGGAGTGGGTGCAAGTGGTTAAAAAGCGTCCAAAGAAAACGGTAGCTCAATCGAGACCAACCGCGAGTAAGCTACGGCTCCCGCGCTCTGCAGCGGTCTCAATCACTCTTCGGGGCGGTGCTGAGGAGAGAGGAGTTACCTACAAAAAGGTACTGGAGGAAGCCAAAGAAAAGATTGACATCTCTTCCCTCGGTCTTCCCGGTCTCTGGTTTAGAAGAGCCAAATCCGGTGCGAGGATCCTAGAGGTCCCTGGAGTGAACAGTGGAGAGAAAGCAGATATGCTTGCCTCAAAACTGAAGGACTTTCTAGGGGACGACAACGTCCACATAGGCAGGCCTACTAAGTGCTCGGAAATGCGCATCTCCGGGCTAGACGATTCCGTCACGACAGACGAAGTTGTGACGGCCATCGCGAAAGTAGGCGAGTGCTCTAAAGAATCGGTGAAATGCGGCGACATAAGACCTGACCACACAGGTCTAGGCACAGCCTGGGTGCGGTGCCCGATACCCGCTGCCAAAAAGGTGGCTACGAGCGGAAGGCTATTGGTGGGCTGGGTGGCCGCTCAAGTGAAGCTTCTGGCACCTAGGGTGCTCCGCTGCTACCGGTGCCTAGAGGTTGGACACGTTAGAGGACAGTGTACCGCCGAAGTGGATCGCAGCGGAATATGCTACCGTTGCAGCCAGTCGGGTCATAGAGCGGGGCAATGTACCGCTGCACCGCATTGTGTACTGTGCTCCGACCGTAAAAGACCAGCTGAGCATGGAGTCGGCAGCGGAGCATGTGTAGCTCGCGCTGCCAAACAAAGCAAGAGGAAGGGGCATGACATGAATAAATCTGTCCCGCAGGTGACTCTACCCATTGCCAGGGCCGAGGTGGAACCTAAACGTAAGAAATAACAATGGCCTCACGATCCATACGATTTCTACAGGGTAATATCAATCACTGTGCCAGAGCTCAGGACCTACTAGTCCAGAGCCTGGCGGAGCGATCGATACACATTGGGATTATCGCGGAACCCTACTCCATACCTCCTAAAGAGAACTGGGTTGGCGATGTAGACAAGAAGGTGCTCTTAGTCACACAGACTGCTGCTGGCTCCCCGCCTTTTGAGCAAGTAGCAAAGGGTCAGGGATGCGTGGCCGCAACTGTGGATGGCCTGTCAGTGGTTGGCGTCTATTTTTCGCCCAACCGAAGCCTGGCCGACTTTGAGCGATTCCTTCAACGCGTCGGGGACATCGTTAACCAATGTCGACCAAATCCGGTGCTGATCGCGGGGGACTTCAATGCCAAATCGGTGGCTTGGGGATCTCCAGCGACTGATGCACGGGGGGAGGTGCTAGAGGAGTGGGTCGTAGCGACGGGACTGGTAATCCTAAACCAGGGGTCGGTCAGCACCTGCGTACGTGCACAGGGTGAGTCGATAGTGGACGTGACGTTCGCAAGTCCCACGGTGGCTCATCGAGTAAACGGGTGGCAGGTGCTGGACAGTGTGGAAACTCTGTCGGACCACCGGTACATCCAATTTGGCATGGAGGCGCCTTCCTTGCCAGCCGCAGATACCCTCAATCGGTCTCCATCTGGGTCGGGACCGAGGTGGGCGATTAAAAAGCTGGACAAGGAACTCCTACGGGAGGCAGCAATTGTGCAGGCATGGTTTCATGACACAAAGAGTCCTGCAGAAGTGAGCGAGGAAGCAGAACGGCTCCATGAGGCCATGACAAACGTCTGTGACGCTGCCATGCCTCGGGCCGGGGCTTTCAAGGCCGGGAGGCAGGTGTACTGGTGGTCTGACCGGTTAACGCAACTCCGGCAGGCATGCGTCGTGGCCAGGCGCCGCTACCTTCGAAGCCGAAGAAGAGCTCATCGAGAGGAAAGGCAAGAGGCCAGTCTCTACGATGACTATAGACATAAACAAAAAGAGCTTCAGGTGGCGATAAGCAAGGCCAAGCCGAAAGCGTGGAATGAAATGCTGGAGAAACTAGATAAAGACCCATGGGGAAGGCCCTATAGATTAGTTCGATCCAAACTTCGTCCCTGGACCCCACCACTGACTCAGACCCTACAGCCTCTACTCTGTGAAAGCATCGTAGAGGCTCTATTTCCGGAAAAAGACGAATACTTACCACCAAGCATGGTACCGCCGGAGATAACAGTCGAAGGCAGTTCTGGTAGGTCAGAAGCCGTATCGGAGCCCGAGCTCAAAGCGGCGGAGCTACGGATGCGAGCCAAGAAGGTTGCTCCAGGGCCAGACGGCATACCAGGAACTGTTTGGTGCCCTGCTCTCGAGGCACTAGGGCCATGGATCAGGACGCTCTTTAGTGCGTGCCTCGAGCAGGGCCGATATCCAAACAGCTGGAAAACCGGTAGGCTAGTCCTGCTGAAGAAAGAGGGTCGTCCAGCGGACTCGCCATCTGCATATCGCCCCATCGTCGTGCTGAACGAGGTGAATAAGCTGTTCGAGCGGATAATTGCTGAGCGGCTTACTAAGCACCTGACGGAGGAAGGGCCAGACCTTAGCGGGTGTCAATACGGCTTTCGCAAGCTAAGGTCAACGATCGATGCCATAATGAGAGTCAAAGCGCTGACAGCGGACGCAATATCTCAGGGCGATGTTGTGGTGGCGGTGTCCCTGGACATCAAAAACGCCTTTAACACCCTACCCTGGAGCTGCATAAAGGAAGCCCTCCGTTACCATGCCGTACCTCGCTATCTGCGACAGATTGTGGCGGCATACCTATCGGACAGGGCGGTGACGTATCCCACCAAGACAGGTTGGTGTAGAAGGACGGTGTCGTGTGGGGTTCCACAGGGGTCGGTTCTTGGACCCCTCCTGTGGAACATAGGATACGATTGGGTGTTGCGAGGAGCAAACCCGGAGGGAGTAGAGGTCGTCTGCTATGCGGACGATACGCTCGTAACAGCGCGAGCTGGGACGCATAGGCAGGCGGTCCTCCTGGCAACGGCAGGTGTAGCACACACCGTCCAGAGGATACGGCGGCTGGGACTTGAAGTCTCTGTGGAGAAGTCGGAAGCTATATGTTTCCACGGACCTAGGAACGCACCGCCCACAGGACTGGAGATGGTGGTGGGTGGAGTTTCCATCGGTATCGAGAAGACCTTGCGCTACCTGGGTCTAGTCCTCGATAGCCGGTGGAACTTTAAGGAACATTTCAGTGGCCTGGCTCCGAGACTCATTCGAGCGGCGGGCGCGTTAGGTAAGCTCTTGCCCAACATTGGCGGACCTAGAGCTCAGTGCCGCCGCCTCTATACGGGAGTCGTCAAGTCGATGGCCCTCTATGGAGCTCCTATCTGGGTGGACGCTCTGAACGCCCATAACAAAACCCTCCTACGCAGACCGCAACGGGTTATGGCGGTGAGAGTCATAAGGGGCTATCATACGATCTCCTTCGAGGCGGCCTGTGTCCTGGCGGGAACGCCGCCATGGGATTTGGAGGCGGAGTCTCTGGCGCAGAGATATGAAGTTGCAATGGGACTACGCAACGTACCGGGATGGCAGTCATCAGAAGGGTGGAGAACACTTCTGGATGAGCACCTGGCGAGAAGCAACCGGGTGCTCATTGAGAAGTGGAAGAAAAGACTTCAGCAACCGACTGCTGGCCACCAAATAATAGAAGCGGTGCTACCGGTACTGGACCAGTGGCTGACAAGGAGACATGGAGCTCTCACGTTCCGCCTCGTGCAGATGCTGTCGGGGCATGGCTGCTTCGGAAGGTATCTGTGCAGGGTGGCTGGTAGAGAGCCCACGATGGGGTGTCATCATTGCGAAAGTGCCGAGGACACGGCCAGGCACACACTTGAAGAGTGTCCGCGGTGGAGCGAGCAGCGAAGTCACCTCGCTGCCGTAATGGGGAATGACCTGTCACTGCCAGCCGTAGTGGAAGCTATGGTAAGTAATAACGTGGCATGGGGCAAAATGGTCTACTTCTGCGAGGAGGTGATGACGCAAAAAGAAGCGATGGAAAGGGTTAGGGAAGACGACCCGTCGTCGCTACCTATCCGCCGGAAGAAAACCGGTCGCAGGCGGCTCGCTCACGATCGCCGCCTTCCTCCTTAACGAGGGCTACGGGTGGTGTCGGTGGAGAGAACGCCACCACCCGGTAACAAGTGACCTTCGAGGTGTAATGCATGCAAAAGCATAGCACACAAGATTGGGATTAAGGTTCTAGGTGGAGTCTGCACCAGGCGGACAAACGCCGGTGGAATCACGGTAGAGTGCGCAAGCGACCCCGTGGCTCTTGCCAATAAGGCGCAGCGTACGTACGTCGATGGTTTTTTAGTGGGTATTAAGGCAATCAGCCAACGAGTCCCACATACCCGCCTGGTAACCACAGGCGGGATGCGTAAATGCATTTTTCCATCAGAAAAAAAAAAAAAAAAAAAAAAAAAAAAAAAAAAAAAAAAAAAAGGTTAGGTTAGGTTAGGTTAGGTTAGGTTAGGTTAGGTTAGGTTAGGTTAGGTTAGGTTAGGTTAGGTTAGGTTAGGTTAGGTTAGGTTGGGGTGCTGGGTCGGATAACCTCCTCGTGTGCCCGGGAGATGCAGTTGCCTTCGGACCTCGGTCCGGGGGTAAGGGCATCTCCTGGGACTGGTGTACCCTGGGCAACGGCAGCTGCTCTATGCTCTCGGGCATAGGGCAACTGACGGCTAATAATCCGACAGGAGTGGCTGGAGGGTGTACTTGCGTGATCTGGTTGGGATGAATGTTAGATTGCGTGTGAATTTTACTGTGAGACGTATGTGTGGTTGTATCATGGTGATGGATGATGTGCACTTATACCGTGGTGATGGACGACATGTATTTGTAACGTGGTGATGGATGATAGGTATCTGTATCGTGGTGATGGATGATGCGTAATCCCGTGCTTGACCCCGGCCAAGGGATGAATGGTTGGACGGGGGTGCCAACCGTTAGGGGTCAACAGTGTCGTAGTGGAGATGGGTTTTGCTCAACCCAAATGAGCAAACATAAATAATGGAACAAAGCAGTAAAGAAAATGGTCCCCGGGTGGGTCCCCTTCGGGGGGAATCCCACACTTCTGTCGCTCACGCTTCAGGAGTCTGCCCTTCGTACTACGGGGTGGGCACTAACTGCTCCGAGGGCGAGCATTCTACTCGCTCTCGCTCATCGAGACATCAAAACCAAGAGGAGATACAGGACGATACCTATCCAAAAGAGAGAAGGGAAACCCGCGCCAAGCGCGGAAGGGGCAGGCCACCGACTACTGGTGAGTATGTGGGGCTTGCCCAAGCCAAACGCGATTATGCCGCTGCCGAACGGGAAGCGCAGGAGGCTGAAGCAGACAAGGAAGTGGCGGCCCTGGCGCGTCGCATTATAAGACCGCGCGAGGCCACGATCTCAGAGTCGTCACTTCCTTCGTCGCTGGACGACAACTCGGACTCGGAGTCGACAATGAGCGCTCTTAAGGAAACGATTGCCTCGAGCTTGGCCACAATCGCCGGAGTGGCCAAGAGCTCAAAAAACCTAAAGGGAACAGCAATCAAGGCGTTGAAAGAGGCATCCGCCGCGATAAGCGAGGCGACAGCGATGCTTCTTCGGAGGAATACATCCGAAGAGACAAAGCTGCTAGAGGCAGAAAACGCGCGCCTGTCCAAAGACCTAGAACAGATCAAAAGAGAGATCGCCGAGTTGAGACGGGAGATGGCCAGCGCAAACTCGCAGGCTATCCCTGCACCCGCGGCAGCAGTAGACTTTGAAGAGCTACTGCAGCGAGCCGTCCGCGAGGCTGTGACGCAATCGAGCGCCCGGATGGACGCTCGGTTAGAGAGCCTCGAGGCCCGTCTTCTCCGTGAGTCGCGTCCTCGCCCATCGATGTCAGCTGGTAGAAGGCGGGATGATGCGACATCACAGCGGGAGCCACACGCTCAGCCACAACCGGCCCAACTACCAGAGCATGGACAAAGTGAAGTGACGACATTGATGCCACCGGCTAATCCAGCCCCGAGGAGAAGAGGTCAAAAACACAGACCGAATGTCGCTGCTAAAGAGGCGGGCGACCCGGCATCGAAACGCCCTCTTACGGAAAAGAGAGCGCCTACCAATCATGGAGAATGGACAGTGGTTGGGCCTGGAGGAAGAAAATCCAAGGGAAAGACGACAAAAGATACAAGGAGGCAGCGATACAAACTGCGTGCCCCAAAAACAGCCGCTGTAGTAATCTCGCTGCAGCCTGGCGCTGAAGAAAAGGGAAAGACATATGCTGGTGTCCTCGCTGACGCAAAGCAAAAAATGAAATTGACTGCTCTCGAGATATCGGCGGTCCGTTTTAGATCGGCGGTAACGGGGGCTCGAATCCTTGAAGTTACTGGTGCGGACAGTCAAGTAAAGGCCGACGCGCTGGCGAATAAACTCAGGGAGGTTCTCGGGGAGCAAGATGTACGCATCTCTCGTCCACAAAAGTGCGCGGGGCTGCGTATCAGTGGTCTTGATGACTCGGCAACAGCGGACGAGATCGCTAGTGCTGTCTCCACAGTTGCGCTGTGCCCACCGGAGTCTATCAAGGTAGGTGACATCCGCCGAGACAGGAGAGGTCTCGGCACCGCCTGGGTGAGATGCCCCGTTGAGGGTGCGCACAAGGTTGCGACCGGTAAGAGGCTACTGGTTGGATGGACACTGGCGAATGTCACACTGCTGCCCGCTCGACCAATGCTGTGCTTCCGGTGTCAAGAGACAGGCCACGCTCGTGCCAAGTGCACCTGCGAGACAGACCGCAGCGAGCTGTGTTTCCGCTGCGGCCAGGCTGGTCACAAATCCGCGCAATGTGCAGGGAAACCTCACTGCGCGGTCTGTGCCGCACGTGGAAAACCGGCTGAACACCGTGTGGGCAGTGATGCCTGTCACAAGTCCAGCCGGAAGAAGAAGGTGGGTGCCCCCAGGGGCAATACATCCCAGAAGCCTCCACCACCCAACTCGGTGGTCATAGCTCCTGCGGCCGAGACGGACACCAATACGGCCTCTCCGTGATGGCTCCACTACGTATGTTGCAGGTCAACTTGAACCACTGCGCCCAGGCACAGGATCTACTGATCCAGTCCATGGCGCAGTGGTCGATCGATGTTGCTGTGGTAGCGGAGCCTTATCGTGTGCCATCCGGCAATAACTGGATAGGTGACGCGGGGTCCTCAACCGCCCTGGTCTTGGGCCCTGGAGTGTCGACAAGTCGCACCATCAAGTGCCAAGACTTCGTCGCCTCCATCGTTGGCGGTCTCATGGTGGTAGGTGTCTATTTCTCTCCTAATAGATCCCTAACCGAATTCGAGACGTTCCTTGTGAGACTGGGCGCCTTCCTTGGTGGGGTCTCACAACCTGTGCTCGTCGCCGGGGACTTCAACGCGAAGTCCACGCTATGGGGCTCCCCGTCGACGGATGCTAGGGGTGACGTTCTGCAGGACTGGATGGTGGAGTCCGGGATGGCGATGCTCAACCGCGGCAGCGTCGACACATGCGTGAGGCAGCGAGGCGGGTCCATCGTGGACCTCACTCTCGCGAGCCCCACCGTTGCGCGCAGAATAGTGGACTGGCGGGTCCTCGAGGAAGTGGAGACGTTATCGGACCACCGATATATTCGCTTCAACGTCTCTGCGGAATCGCCAAGGAGCCCGCCGAGCTCGGCTCGGGCTCGGTGCGGCCCCAGATGGGCCTTGAGTAAAATGGATAGAGAAATGTTGAAAGAGGCAGCAATTATCCAGTCATGGGTTCCGCTTCGCTCCGGGACGGATGTGGACAGCCTGGCGGATTGGTTAGGCCAGACCATGACCCAGGTGTGCGACGCATCCATGCCGAGAGTGGGCCCTCCTGCGCCTCGACGTCGCTCCTATTGGTGGCGCCCCGAGCTGCAGTTGCTGCGAGAAGCGTGCATCTCGGCGCGTCGCCAGTACACAAGGCTACGCAGGAGGAAAACGGGTGTCCTCAATGAGGCTCAGGACGCTGCCTACGATGCCTACCGTTCCGCTCGTCGAGCTCTGCGGGATGGCATTCGACAGGCAAAGACCGAGGCCTGGAAGGAATTTCTGGCGTCCCTTGAGTGTGACCCGTGGGGTAGGCCCTACAAATGGGTGCGGAATAAGCTCCGCCCGGCCGCCTTACCGCTCACGGCAAGTCTCGGACCAGAGTTGAGAGAGTGCGTGGTCTCTTCTCTGTTTCCGCTAAGAGGAAAGTGGACCCCACCAGCTATGGTGTCACCCGTAGCTGCCAGTGGGTCGGACGAGGAAGTGCCGCCAGTGTCGCCGGAAGAGCTGGGTGTGGCGGTGCACAAAATGTCTCTCAAAGATGGTGCCCCGGGTCTCGATGGAATACCGGGTCGTGCTTGGGTGCTATCTTTGAGAGAATCGGATGAACACCTACTTCATGTGTTCTCAGAGTGCCTGAGGCAGGGTCGTTTCCCGACTAGGTGGAAGACAGGGAAACTTGTACTGTTGAGAAAGGAGGGCCGGCCGGAAGACCAACCTTCGGCCTATCGCCCTATAGTCCTGCTCGACGAGGTAGGCAAGCTTCTCGAGCGTGTGATCGTTGCTCGTCTGGCACGGCACATGGCAGACGTGGGTCCGAGCCTGAGCGACCACCAGTTTGGGTTTCGTCCGGGGCGGTCTACGATCGGTGCGATCGGGCAAGTCCGGGCGGTAGTAGAGACGGAGGTGTCCCGGGGTGGAGTCGTTGTTGCGGTGTCACTCGACATATCCAACGCATTCAACTCTCTGCCCTGGGAAACAATACGCGAGGGGCTAAGGTATCATGCCGTGCCACGGTACCTGCAGAGGGTAGCAGCTGACTACCTCTCGGCGCGCGCGGTCAGCTACCCGACGCAGGAGGGGTGGCGCACGAGGGAGGTCGTGTGCGGTGTTCCGCAGGGGTCTGCTTTAGGGCCCCTCCTGTGGAACATCGGATACGACTGGGTTCTTCGTGGCGCCAATCTCCGTGGAGTGCACCTCATCTGCTACGCGGATGATACCTTGGTCGTTGCCTGCGCACAGTCGCACCGACAGGCTGGAATCCTGGCAACCGCAGCGGTAGCACAGGTCGTCCGGCGCATACGAGCTCTGGGACTGGAGGTAGCCCTGGCAAAGTCAGAGGCCATTACTTTCCACGGTCCTAGAAATGCTCCGCCGCCGGACATGTCCATAGAAGTGGGAGGGACAAGGATCAAGGTCGGGTCGACGCTGTCGTACCTTGGCCTGATCCTCGACAGCAGATGGACTTTCAGACAGCACTTCACCTGGCTGTTTGAAAGGGTGAAGAAGTCCGCTGCGAGTCTCGCTTGGCTGCTGCCAAATATGGGTGGGCCGTCGCTAGCATGCCGGCACCTGTACTTGGGGGTGATTCGCTCGATGGTCATGTACGGAGCACCTGTGTGGGTGGAAGACTTATCCACACACAACCGACTCGTGTTGGGCAGGTTGCAACGTATAATGGCCATCAGAGTCATTCGCGGGTACCGTACGGTCTCCAGGGACGCGGCGTGCGCTCTCGCGGGCAGCATCCCTTGGGACCTAGAGGCTAGAGCTCTGGCCGACGTGCACAGACGCTGTGCGCGTGTACGCGAGGAGGGGTCAACACCGGCGCCAGAAGAAGTGCGCCGGTGGAGACGGATCGAGAGGGACAACGCCCTTCGCTCATGGGCAGTGCGACTTGAAAATCCACAAGTGAGCATAGAGCTGCTCACAGCTATGCAGCCGGTGCTGCAGGAGTGGGTTGAGCGGTCTGGCGGTGCGCTCACGTTCCACCTCACACAGCTATTGACGGGACACGGATGTTTCGGCCGATACCTGTGTGAGGTGTTGAGCGTCGAATCGACCCCGGCCTGCCACCACTGTGGCTCCGACCGGGACACAGGGCAACACACGCTGGAAGAATGCCCGGCGTGGGCAGAAGAGCGTCAAGCGCTATCTGCCACTCTAGGAGTAGACCTTTCGCTGCCAACACTCATAAGATCGATGGTCGGCAGCGAAGATAAGTGGAACGCGGCCACCTCCTTTGCTGGAGACGTAATGCGCCGCAAACAAGAAGCGGAACGTATGAGGGAGGCCGAGGCCTCACCCACAACAAGAGCTCCAAGGGGCAGGCAACGTTATCAGCCGCCCTAGCAAAGGGTCGCAGGACGACGACTCTGGGACTGTCGTCGTCCGCGAATTGCGTCCCGAGCGGCCAGACGTGCCGCGTGTTCCGGCATATCTCGATGTAGTTAAAGGGGATCCCGATATCAAATCTTCCCCGAAGAGAGCCTAACACACAGGGCAACCGCTGGTAGAGTCACGGAGGTATGCTAACGCGTTCCCGTGGCTCTATTTCAAGCGGCAAGCAGAGCGCCGCTGGGGTTTAGTGGGTATGGGGCACCGCTTCACGGTCCCGAGTCCCACATAATCATCGGCTTCTTCGAGGCCGGTGATATGCGTAACTGCATTCCCCAGCGAAAAAAAAAAAAAAAAAAAAAAAAAAAAAAAAAAAAAAAAAAAAAAAAAAAAAAAAAAAAAAAAAAAAAGGTTAGGTTAGGTTAGGTTAGGTTAGGTTAGGTTAGGTTAGGTTAGGTTAGGTTAGGTTAGGTTAGGTTAGGTTAGGTTAGGTTAGGGTGCTGGGTCGGATAACCTCCTCGTGTGCCCGGGAGATGCAGTTGCCTTCGGACCTCGGTCCGGGGGTAAGGGCATCTCCTGGGACTGGTGTACCCTGGGCAACGGCAGCTGCTTTATGCTCTCGGGCATAGGGCAACTGACGGCTAATAATCCGACAGGAGTGGCTGGGGTGTACTTGCGTGATGTGTATGGGATGAATGTTAGATCGCGTGTGAATCTTACTGTGAGAGGTATGTGTGGTTGTATCATGGTGATGGATGATGTGCACTTATATCGTGGGGATGGACGACATGTATTTGTAGCGTGGTGATGGATGATATGTATTTGTATCGTGGTGATGGATGATGCGTAATCCCGTGCTTGACCCCGGCCAAGGGATGAATGGTTGGACGGGGGTGCCAACCGTTAGGGGTCAACAGTGTCGTAGTGGAGATGGGTTTTGCTCAACCCAAATGAGCAAACATAAAATATGGAACACAGCAGTAAGGAAAATAGTCCCCGGGTGGGTCCCCTTCGGGGGGAATCCCACACTTCTGTCGCTCACGCTTCAGGAGTCTGCCCTTCGTACTACGGGGTGGGCACTAACTGCTCCGAGGGCGAGCATTCTACTCGCTCTCGCTCTTTAGAGGAGACACAGGACGATACCTATCCAAAAGAGAGAAGGGAAACCCGCGCCAAGCGCGGAAGGGGCAGGCCACCAACTACTGGTGAGTATGTGGGGCTTGCCCAAGCCAAACGAGACTATGCCGCTGCGGAACGGGAAGCGCAGGAGGCTGAAGCAGACAAGGAAGTGGCGGCCCTGGCGCGTCGCATAATAAGACCGCGCGTGGCCACGATCTCAGAGTCGTCACTTCCTTTGTCGCTAGACGACAACTCAGACTCGGAATCGACTACGAGCGCTCTTAAGGAAACGATTGCCTCGAGCTTGGCCACTATCGCCGGAGTGGCCAAGAGCTCGAAAAACCTTAAGGGAACTGCAATCAAGGCGTTGAAAGAGGCTTCCGCCGCGATAAGCGAGGCGACAGCGATGCTTCTTCGGAGGAATACATCCGAAGAGACAAAGCTGCTAGAGGCAGAAAACGCGCGCCTGTCCAAAGACCTAGAACAGGTCAAAAGAGAGATCGCCGAGTTGAGACGGGAGATGGCCAGCGCAAACTCGCAGGCTATCCCTGCACCCGCGGCAGCAGTAGACTTTGAAGAGCTACTGCAGCGAGCCGTCCGCGAGGCTGTGACGCAATCGAGCGCCCGGATGGACGCTCGGTTAGAGAGCCTCGAGGCCCGTCTTCTCCGTGAGTCGCGTCCCCGCCCATCGATGTCAGCTGGTAGAAGGCGGGATGATGCGACATCACAGCAGGAGCCACAGGCTCAGCCACAACCGGCTCAACTACCACAGCCTGGACAAAGAGAAGTGACGACATTGATGCCACCGGCTAATCCAGCGCCGAGGAGAAGAGCTCCAAAGCACAAAGAAGCGGGCGACCCGGCATCGAAACGCCCTCTTACGGAAAAGAGAGCGCCTACCAATCATGGAGAATGGACAGTGGTTGGGCCTGGAGGAAGAAAATCCAAGGCAAAGAAGACAAAAGATACAAGGAGGCAGCGATACAAACTGCGTGCCCCTAAAACAGCCGCTGTAGTAATCTCGCTGCAGCCTGGCGCTGAAGAAAACGGAAAGACATATGCTGGTGTCCTCGCTGACGCAAAGCAAAAAATGAAATTGACTGCTCTCGAGATATCGGCGGTCCGTTTTAGATCGGCGGTAACGGGGGCTCGAATCCTTGAAGTTACTGGTGCGGACAGTCAAGTAAAGGCTGACGCGCTGGCGAATAAACTCAGGGAGGTTCTCGGGGAGCAAGATGTACGCATCTCACGTCCACAAAAGTGCGCGGGGCTGCGTATCAGTGGTCTTGATGACTCGGCAACAGCGGACGAGATCGCTAGTGCTGTCTCCACAGTTGCGCTGTGCCCACCGGAGTCTATCAAGGTAGGTGACATTCGCCGAGACAGGAGAGGTCTCGGCACCGCCTGGGTGAGATGCCCCGTTGAGGGTGCGCACAAGGTTGCGACCGGTAAGAAGCTACTGGTTGGATGGACACTGGCGAATGTCACACTGCTGCCCGCTCGACCAATGCTGTGCTTCCGGTGTCAGGAGACAGGCCACGCTCGTGCCAAGTGCACCTGCGAGACAGACCGCAGCGAGCTGTGTTTCCGCTGCGGCCAGGCTGGCCACAAATCCGCGCAATGTGCAGGGAAACCTCACTGCGCGGTCTGTGCCGCACGTGGAAAACCGGCTGAACACCGTGTGGGCAGTGATGCCTGTCACAAGTCCAGCCGGAAGAAGAAGGTGGGTGCCCCTAGGGGCAATACATCCCAGAAGCCTCCACCACCCAACTCGGTGGTCATAGCTCCTGCGGCCGAGACGGACACCAATACGGCCTCTCCGTGATGGCTCCTCTACGTATGTTGCAGGTTAACTTGAACCACTGCGCCCAGGCACAGGACCTACTGATCCAGTCCATGGCGCAGTGGTCGATCGATGTCGCTGTGGTAGCGGAGCCTTATCGTGTGCCATCCGGCAACAACTGGATAGGTGACGTGGGGTCCACAACCGCCCTGGTCTTGGGCCCTGGAGTGTCGACAAGTCGCATCATCAAGTGCCAAGACTTCGTCGCCTCCATCGTCGGCGGTCTCATGGTGGTGGGGGTCTATTTCTCTCCTAATAGATCCCTAACCGAATTCGAGACGTTCCTTGTGAGACTGGGCGCCTTCCTTGGTGGGGTCTCACAACCTGTGCTCGTCGCCGGGGACTTCAACGCGAAGTCCACGCTATGGGGCTCCCCGTCGACGGATGCTAGGGGTGACGTTCTGCAGGACTGGATGGTGGAGTCCGGGATGGCGATGCTCAACCGCGGCAGCGTCGACACATGCGTGAGGCAGCGAGGCGGGTCCATCGTGGACCTCACTCTCGCGAGCCCCACCGTTGCGCGCAGAATAGTAGACTGGCGGGTCCTAGAGGAAGTGGAGACATTATCGGACCACCGATATATTCGCTTCAACGTCTCTGCGGAATCGCCAAGGAGCCCGCCGAGCTCGACTCGGGCTCGGTGCGGCCCCAGGTGGGCCTTGAATAAAATGGACAGAGAGATGCTGAAAGAGGCAGCAATTGTCCAGTCCTGGGTTCCGCTTCGCTCCGGGACGGATGTGGACAGCCTGGCGGATTGGTTAGGCCAGACGATGACCCAGGTGTGCGACGCATCCATGCCGAGAGTGGGCCCTCCTGCGCCTCGACGACGCTCCTATTGGTGGCGCCCCGAGCTGCAGTTGCTGCGAGAGTCGTGCATCGCGGCGCGTCGCCAGTACACAAGGCTGCGCAGGAGGAAAACCGGTGTCCTCAATGAGGCTCAGGACGCTGCCTACGATGCCTACCGTTCCGCTCGTCGAGCTCTGCGGGATGGCATTCGACAGGCAAAGACCGAGGCCTGGAAAGAATTTATATCGTCCCTTGAGCGTGACCCGTGGGGTAGGCCCTACAAATGGGTGCGGGATAAGCTCCGCCCGGCCGCCTCGCCGCTCACGACAAGTCTCGGTCCAGAGTTGAGAGAGTGCGTGGTCTCTTCTCTGTTTCTGCTAAGAGGAAAGTGGACCCCACCAGCTATGGTGTCACCCGTAGCTGCCAGTGGGTCGGACGAGGAAGTGCCGCCAGTGTCGCCAGAAGAGCTGGGTGTGGCGGTGCACAAAATGTCTCTCAAAGATAGTGCCCCGGGTCTCGATGGAATACCGGGTCGTGCTTGGGTGCTATCTTTGAGAGAATCGGATGAACACCTACTCCATGTGTTCTCAGAGTGCCTGAGGCAGGGTCGTTTCCCGACTAGGTGGAAGACAGGGAAACTTGTACTGTTGAGAAAGGAGGGCCGGCCGGAAGACCAACCTTCGGCCTATCGCCCTATAGTCCTGCTCGACGAGGTAGGCAAGCTTCTCGAGCGTGTGATCGTTGCTCGTCTGGCACGGCACATGGCAGACGTGGGTCCGAGCCTGAGCGACCACCAGTTTGGGTTTCGTCCGGGGCGGTCTACGATCGGTGCGATCGGGCAAGTCCGGGCGGTAGTAGAGACGGAGGTGTCCCGGGGTGGAGTCGTTGTTGCGGTGTCACTCGACATATCCAACGCATTCAACTCTCTGCCCTGGGAAACAATACGCGAGGGGCTAAGGTATCATGCCGTGCCACGGTACCTGCAGAGGGTAGTAGCTGACTACCTCTCGGCGCGCGCGGTCAGCTACCCGACGCAGGAGGGGTGGCGCACGAGGGAGGTCGTGTGTGGTGTTCCGCAGGGGTCTGCTTTAGGGCCCCTCCTGTGGAACATCGGATACGACTGGGTTCTTCGTGGCGCCAATCTCCGTGGAGTGCACCTCATCTGCTACGCGGATGATACCTTAGTCGTTGCCTGCGCTCAGTCGCACCGACAGGCTGGAATCCTGGCAACCGCAGCGGTAGCACAGGTCGTCCGGCGCATACGAGCTCTGGGACTGGAGGTAGCCCTGGCAAAGTCAGAGGCCATTACCTTCCACGGTCCCAGAAACGCTCCGCCGCCGGACATGGTCATCGAAGTGGGAGGGACGAGGATCAAGGTCGGGTCGACGCTGTTGTACCTCGGCCTGATCCTCGACAGCAGATGGACTTTCAGACAGCACTTCACCTGGCTGTTTGAAAGGGTGAAGAAGTCCGCTGCGAGTCTCGCTTGGCTACTGCCAAATATGGGCGGGCCGTCGCTAGCATGTCGGCACTTGTACTTGGGGGTGATTCGCTCGATGGTCATGTACGGAGCACCTGTGTGGGTGGAAGATTTATCCACTCACAACCGACTCGTGTTGGGCAGGTTGCAACGTATAATGGCCATCAGAGTCATTCGTGGGTACCGTACGGTCTCCAGGGACGCGGCGTGCGCTCTCGCGGGCAGCATCCCTTGGGACCTAGAGGCTAGAGCTCTGGCCGACGTGCACAGACGCTGTGCGCGTGTACGCGAGGAGGGGTCAAGACCGGCGCCAGAAGAAGTGCGCCGGTGGAGACGGATCGAGAGAGACAACGCCCTTCGCTCTTGGGCAGTGCGACTTAAAAGTCCACAAGTGAGCATAGAGCTGCTCACAGCTATGCAGCCGGTGCTGCAGGAGTGGGTTGAGCGGTCTGGCGGTGCGCTCACGTTCCGCCTCACACAGCTATTGACGGGACACGGATGTTTCGGCCGATACCTGTGTGAGGTGCTGAACATCGAATCGACCCCGGCCTGCCACCACTGTGGCTCCGATCGGGACACAGGGCAACACACGCTGGAAGAATGCCTGGCGTGGGCAGAAGAGCGTCAAGCGCTATCTGCTACTTTAGGAGTAGACCTTTCGCTGCCGACTCTCATAAGATCGATGGTCGGCAGCGAAGATAAGTGGAACGCGGCCGCCTCCTTTGCTGAAGGCGTAATGCGTCGAAAAGAAGAAGCGGAACGTATGAGGGAGGCCGAGGCCTCACCCACAACAAGAGCTCCAAGGGGCAGGCAACGCTATCAGCCGCCCTAGCAAGGGTCGCAGGGCGACGACTCTGGGACTGTCGTCGTCCGCGAATTGCGTCCCGAGCGGCCAGACGTGCCGCGTGTTCCGGCATGTCCCGATGTAGTTAAGGGGGATCCCGATATCAAATCCTCCCCGAAGAGAGCCTAACACACAGGGCAACCGCTGGTAGAGTCACGGAGGTATGCTAACGCGTTCCCGTGGCTCTATTTCAAGCGGCAAGCAGAGCGCCGCTGGGGTTTAGTGGGTATGGGGCACCGCTTCACGGTCCCGAGTCCCACATAATCATCGGCTTCTTCGAGGCCGGTGATATGCGTAACTGCATTCCCCAGCGAAAACAAAAAAAAAAAAAAAAAAAAAAAAAAAAAAAAGGTTAGGTTAGGTTAGGTTAGGTTTTTTTTTTTTTTTTTTTTTTTTTTATTTGCTTTTTTTTTTTTTATCATTCCCCTGCGTATGGCGGGTCAGGGCCTTTATTTGCATTTTTCGAATACATCACACTTATCATCTCTATTCCTTTATAACTAATTCCTCGTTCCTTTCTCTCGCACTTCTATCTTTCATTCCTTTCTTATCTTTCTTCCTGTAGTTTCTCCACCTCTTTTCTGTCGCTCTCCATTCTATTTCCTTCTTGCATACCTCTCGCTAAGTGAAGACTTCGTCGCCTCGTCAGTTCTGGAACAGTTCCCTGTTGTTAAGGCATCCATTTTTGGTCAGCTCCCGTTCCTTTTCTTTTATTTATTTTAAGCCTCTCAGGTTACATTTGTTTATTTTTAAATTGCAATTACATTTTGTTCCTATTTATAATTTCTTTGGTCACTTTCTCACAATATTTTATAAATGTTTTGCGACTTTCGTCCTCACTCATCAGAGAGGCAACCGCTCCTGTGTCTATACTTTTTCCCAATTGTATTTCAAGATCAGCTCTCTCCCGCCCGAATAAGGGACAGGAGAGCAGGATGTGCGCCACGGTCTGGTCCACCTCCGGGTCACAGGGGCACGCGGGACTCTCCTTGAGTTTGAACCTGTGGAGGTACTCGGAGAATCCCCCGTGCCCGGTGAACATCTGGACCAAGACCGTGTCGAGCTCGATCTGGCGAGTCACGCGATACGCTGAGGTTAGGTTAGGTTAGGTTAGGTTAGGTTAGGTTAGGTTAGGTTAGGTTAGGTTAGGTTAGGTTAGGTTCCCCCCCAAGGGGTTTCCGCCTTGTCGTGGCGGGGGGGCTCAGTAGCCGTGGCTTCGATGCCTCTTGGTGAAGCTAAGTGGAACCCACCCGGCCAGCACCTTGTGTGGAGCTGGCCCGAGTCCTAGCTCCGGGCTTGAGCTCCTGGGTATAGTGAGCTCGCCTAGGATGCGTACGGGAGAAGGAAGACGCGGTGCAGTGCATCGCGCTAACAAAAGTGGGGACCTCACCCCGACAAGGAAAAAAGGTGACGAGTCGCGTATGGTACGTCATAAAACAAAAATCAACGCAATATGAATGCGGATGAAGTAACAAATCTCCGGGAGGGTCTGGCTAGCCAGGAATCCCTCTCTGTGCGCGAGTCGGAAAGCTCTTTGCATACTGACACGCGTACAGGCTGCCCCACTGTATACGGAGGGGGCAAACATTCGCAAGTGGATCAAAATCAATCGACTTTGGCTTCGTATAAGGACTCTGAGATGCATTCGGATGTGGATGGAGTAGGCTTAGAATCAGACAGTGATTCTAGCCGACGACTTGTGATTACCACGGCGAGATTGACCCGTTCACAGAAACGGAAGAACGACGAGTCAAACTTGGCTTGCAAGTCTGCGTCAAAAATTTCTTCAGCTTCAAGAGGTAGAAGCGTTACTCCTCCGGCAGGCCGATGGGCTGGACTGGCTATGACCAGGAAAGCAATAAAGGATGCTGAGCGAGAGGAAGAAATAAACAGAGCGGAACGGGAAGTAGCTGAGATGTCGGAGAAAAACCGGAGCAATAAGACCTCATGTCTTGAGAGACTTGCGCCTCTGGAAATTGAAGACGCCTCGGCCCTCGAACTGAACCAGGTGGTGATGGACAACGTGGCAACCATATTTAAGGTAGCCGCGTCGTCGAAAAACTTAAAGGGCACCTTTGTACATGCCCTAAAAGAGTCAGCGTCGGCGATCAAAGAGGCAGTCGCAGTATTAAGCGCTAGATCGGTGACGAAGGAGACGAAAAAGCTACAGGCAGAAAATGCCAGGCTTAGGGAGGACCTGACTGACCTAAGGGAGGAAATAACACTGATCAGGACGGAGTTAGCGGAGGCAAGGAAAAACACCTACGTGTCATCCTACCCAGCTGCTCCCACACCCAACCGAGATGTAAATACCTCCCTCTTGGAAACCTTTTCGCGTACCATTATGGAGCAAGTTGGCCAAATGGTGAACGAAAAGCTAGAAGCCCTAGAGGGAAGGTTGGTGGCAAAACCGAGCGTACGCCTACCACCTGCTCCGGATGGAGGTGACCCGTCGAAGCCTCCTGGGAAGGGGGAGAACGGGAAGGAGGCGACCAGTAAAGGAACGGGACCGAATAATCCGCAAGTCTCGGAGAAGGAACCGAAAAGAGGGAAAGCTAAAAGAAGGAAGAAGGCACAAGGAGCGTTGCAGAGCGTATCTGTTGCTGTTGCTGATACAAACGACGCACAAAGGCAAAAACCGAAGCCGAACCCAACAACCACAGAGGGGGAGTGGGTGCAAGTGGTTAAAAAGCGTCCAAAGAAAACGGTAGCTCAATCGAGACCAACCGCGAGTAAGCTACGGCTCCCGCGCTCTGCAGCGGTCTCAATCACTCTTCGGGGCGGTGCTGAGGAGAGAGGAGTTACCTACAAAAAGGTACTGGAGGAAGCCAAAGAAAAGATTGACATCTCTTCCCTCGGTCTTCCCGGTCTCTGGTTTAGAAGAGCCAAATCCGGTGCGAGGATCCTAGAGGTCCCTGGAGTGAACAGTGGAGAGAAAGCAGATATGCTTGCCTCAAAACTGAAGGACTTTCTAGGGGACGACAACGTCCACATAGGCAGGCCTACTAAGTGCTCGGAAATGCGCATCTCCGGGCTAGACGATTCCGTCACGACAGACGAAGTTGTGACGGCCATCGCGAAAGTAGGCGAGTGCTCTAAAGAATCGGTGAAATGCGGCGACATAAGACCTGACCACACAGGTCTAGGCACAGCCTGGGTGCGGTGCCCGATACCCGCTGCCAAAAAGGTGGCTACGAGCGGAAGGCTATTGGTGGGCTGGGTGGCCGCTCAAGTGAAGCTTCTGGCACCTAGGGTGCTCCGCTGCTACCGGTGCCTAGAGGTTGGACACGTTAGAGGACAGTGTACCGCCGAAGTGGATCGCAGCGGAATATGCTACCGTTGCAGCCAGTCGGGTCATAGAGCGGGGCAATGTACCGCTGCACCGCATTGTGTACTGTGCTCCGACCGTAAAAGACCAGCTGAGCATGGAGTCGGCAGCGGAGCATGTGTAGCTCGCGCTGCCAAACAAAGCAAGAGGAAGGGGCATGACATGAATAAATCTGTCCCGCAGGTGACTCTACCCATTGCCAGGGCCGAGGTGGAACCTAAACGTAAGAAATAACAATGGCCTCACGATCCATACGATTTCTACAGGGTAATATCAATCACTGTGCCAGAGCTCAGGACCTACTAGTCCAGAGCCTGGCGGAGCGATCGATACACATTGGGATTATCGCGGAACCCTACTCCATACCTCCTAAAGAGAACTGGGTTGGCGATGTAGACAAGAAGGTGCTCTTAGTCACACAGACTGCTGCTGGCTCCCCGCCTTTTGAGCAAGTAGCAAAGGGTCAGGGATGCGTGGCCGCAACTGTGGATGGCCTGTCAGTGGTTGGCGTCTATTTTTCGCCCAACCGAAGCCTGGCCGACTTTGAGCGATTCCTTCAACGCGTCGGGGACATCGTTAACCAATGTCGACCAAATCCGGTGCTGATCGCGGGGGACTTCAATGCCAAATCGGTGGCTTGGGGATCTCCAGCGACTGATGCACGGGGGGAGGTGCTAGAGGAGTGGGTCGTAGCGACGGGACTGGTAATCCTAAACCAGGGGTCGGTCAGCACCTGCGTACGTGCACAGGGTGAGTCGATAGTGGACGTGACGTTCGCAAGTCCCACGGTGGCTCATCGAGTAAACGGGTGGCAGGTGCTGGACAGTGTGGAAACTCTGTCGGACCACCGGTACATCCAATTTGGCATGGAGGCGCCTTCCTTGCCAGCCGCAGATACCCTCAATCGGTCTCCATCTGGGTCGGGACCGAGGTGGGCGATTAAAAAGCTGGACAAGGAACTCCTACGGGAGGCAGCAATTGTGCAGGCATGGTTTCATGACACAAAGAGTCCTGCAGAAGTGAGCGAGGAAGCAGAACGGCTCCATGAGGCCATGACAAACGTCTGTGACGCTGCCATGCCTCGGGCCGGGGCTTTCAAGGCCGGGAGGCAGGTGTACTGGTGGTCTGACCGGTTAACGCAACTCCGGCAGGCATGCGTCGTGGCCAGGCGCCGCTACCTTCGAAGCCGAAGAAGAGCTCATCGAGAGGAAAGGCAAGAGGCCAGTCTCTACGATGACTATAGACATAAACAAAAAGAGCTTCAGGTGGCGATAAGCAAGGCCAAGCCGAAAGCGTGGAATGAAATGCTGGAGAAACTAGATAAAGACCCATGGGGAAGGCCCTATAGATTAGTTCGATCCAAACTTCGTCCCTGGACCCCACCACTGACTCAGACCCTACAGCCTCTACTCTGTGAAAGCATCGTAGAGGCTCTATTTCCGGAAAAAGACGAATACTTACCACCAAGCATGGTACCGCCGGAGATAACAGTCGAAGGCAGTTCTGGTAGGTCAGAAGCCGTATCGGAGCCCGAGCTCAAAGCGGCGGAGCTACGGATGCGAGCCAAGAAGGTTGCTCCAGGGCCAGACGGCATACCAGGAACTGTTTGGTGCCCTGCTCTCGAGGCACTAGGGCCATGGATCAGGACGCTCTTTAGTGCGTGCCTCGAGCAGGGCCGATATCCAAACAGCTGGAAAACCGGTAGGCTAGTCCTGCTGAAGAAAGAGGGTCGTCCAGCGGACTCGCCATCTGCATATCGCCCCATCGTCGTGCTGAACGAGGTGAATAAGCTGTTCGAGCGGATAATTGCTGAGCGGCTTACTAAGCACCTGACGGAGGAAGGGCCAGACCTTAGCGGGTGTCAATACGGCTTTCGCAAGCTAAGGTCAACGATCGATGCCATAATGAGAGTCAAAGCGCTGACAGCGGACGCAATATCTCAGGGCGATGTTGTGGTGGCGGTGTCCCTGGACATCAAAAACGCCTTTAACACCCTACCCTGGAGCTGCATAAAGGAAGCCCTCCGTTACCATGCCGTACCTCGCTATCTGCGACAGATTGTGGCGGCATACCTATCGGACAGGGCGGTGACGTATCCCACCAAGACAGGTTGGTGTAGAAGGACGGTGTCGTGTGGGGTTCCACAGGGGTCGGTTCTTGGACCCCTCCTGTGGAACATAGGATACGATTGGGTGTTGCGAGGAGCAAACCCGGAGGGAGTAGAGGTCGTCTGCTATGCGGACGATACGCTCGTAACAGCGCGAGCTGGGACGCATAGGCAGGCGGTCCTCCTGGCAACGGCAGGTGTAGCACACACCGTCCAGAGGATACGGCGGCTGGGACTTGAAGTCTCTGTGGAGAAGTCGGAAGCTATATGTTTCCACGGACCTAGGAACGCACCGCCCACAGGACTGGAGATGGTGGTGGGTGGAGTTTCCATCGGTATCGAGAAGACCTTGCGCTACCTGGGTCTAGTCCTCGATAGCCGGTGGAACTTTAAGGAACATTTCAGTGGCCTGGCTCCGAGACTCATTCGAGCGGCGGGCGCGTTAGGTAAGCTCTTGCCCAACATTGGCGGACCTAGAGCTCAGTGCCGCCGCCTCTATACGGGAGTCGTCAAGTCGATGGCCCTCTATGGAGCTCCTATCTGGGTGGACGCTCTGAACGCCCATAACAAAACCCTCCTACGCAGACCGCAACGGGTTATGGCGGTGAGAGTCATAAGGGGCTATCATACGATCTCCTTCGAGGCGGCCTGTGTCCTGGCGGGAACGCCGCCATGGGATTTGGAGGCGGAGTCTCTGGCGCAGAGATATGAAGTTGCAATGGGACTACGCAACGTACCGGGATGGCAGTCATCAGAAGGGTGGAGAACACTTCTGGATGAGCACCTGGCGAGAAGCAACCGGGTGCTCATTGAGAAGTGGAAGAAAAGACTTCAGCAACCGACTGCTGGCCACCAAATAATAGAAGCGGTGCTACCGGTACTGGACCAGTGGCTGACAAGGAGACATGGAGCTCTCACGTTCCGCCTCGTGCAGATGCTGTCGGGGCATGGCTGCTTCGGAAGGTATCTGTGCAGGGTGGCTGGTAGAGAGCCCACGATGGGGTGTCATCATTGCGAAAGTGCCGAGGACACGGCCAGGCACACACTTGAAGAGTGTCCGCGGTGGAGCGAGCAGCGAAGTCACCTCGCTGCCGTAATGGGGAATGACCTGTCACTGCCAGCCGTAGTGGAAGCTATGGTAAGTAATAACGTGGCATGGGGCAAAATGGTCTACTTCTGCGAGGAGGTGATGACGCAAAAAGAAGCGATGGAAAGGGTTAGGGAAGACGACCCGTCGTCGCTACCTATCCGCCGGAAGAAAACCGGTCGCAGGCGGCTCGCTCACGATCGCCGCCTTCCTCCTTAACGAGGGCTACGGGTGGTGTCGGTGGAGAGAACGCCACCACCCGGTAACAAGTGACCTTCGAGGTGTAATGCATGCAAAAGCATAGCACACAAGATTGGGATTAAGGTTCTAGGT
>CM067275.1:13645000-13654990 GCA_033220335.2 Troides aeacus
AGGTTAGGTTAGGTTAGGTTAGGTTAGGTTAGGTTAGGTTAGGTTAGGTTAGGTTAGGTTAGGTTAGGTTAGGTTAGGTTAGGTTAGGTTAGGTTAGGTTAGGTTAGGTTAGGTTAGGTTAGGTTAGGTTAGGTTAGGTTAGGTTAGGTTAGGTTAGGTTAGGTTAGGTTAGGTTAGGTTAGGTTAGGTTAGGTTAGGTTAGGTTAGGTTAGGTTAGGTTAGGTTAGGTTAGGTTAGGTTAGGTTAGGTTAGGTTAGGTTAGGTTAGGTTAGGTTAGGTTAGGTTAGGTTAGGTTAGGTTAGGTTAGGTTAGGTTAGGTTAGGTTAGGTTAGGTTAGGTTAGGTTAGGTTAGGTTAGGTTAGGTTAGGTTAGGTTAGGTTAGGTTAGGTTAGGTTAGGTTAGGTTAGGTTAGGTTAGGTTAGGTTAGGTTAGGTTAGGTTAGGTTAGGTTAGGTTAGGTTAGGTTAGGTTAGGTTAGGTTAGGTTAGGTTAGGTTAGGTTAGGTTAGGTTAGGTTAGGTTAGGTTAGGTTAGGTTAGGTTAGGTTAGGTTAGGTTAGGTTAGGTTAGGTTAGGTTAGGTTAGGTTAGGTTAGGTTAGGTTAGGTTAGGTTAGGTTAGGTTAGGTTAGGTTAGGTTAGGTTAGGTTAGGTTAGGTTAGGTTAGGTTAGGTTAGGTTAGGTTAGGTTAGGTTAGGTTAGGTTAGGTTAGGTTAGGTTAGGTTAGGTTAGGTTAGGTTAGGTTAGGTTAGGTTAGGTTAGGTTAGGTTAGGTTAGGTTAGGTTAGGTTAGGTTAGGTTAGGTTAGGTTAGGTTAGGTTAGGTTAGGTTAGGTTAGGTTAGGTTAGGTTAGGTTAGGTTAGGTTAGGTTAGGTTAGGTTAGGTTAGGTTAGGTTAGGTTAGGTTAGGTTAGGTTAGGTTAGGTTAGGTTAGGTTAGGTTAGGTTAGGTTAGGTTAGGTTAGGTTAGGTTAGGTTAGGTTAGGTTAGGTTAGGTTAGGTTAGGTTAGGTTAGGTTAGGTTAGGTTAGGTTAGGTTAGGTTAGGTTAGGTTAGGTTAGGTTAGGTTAGGTTAGGTTAGGTTAGGTTAGGTTAGGTTAGGTTAGGTTAGGTTAGGTTAGGTTAGGTTAGGTTAGGTTAGGTTAGGTTAGGTTAGGTTAGGTTAGGTTAGGTTAGGTTAGGTTAGGTTAGGTTAGGTTAGGTTAGGTTAGGTTAGGTTAGGTTAGGTTAGGTTAGGTTAGGTTAGGTTAGGTTAGGTTAGGTTAGGTTAGGTTAGGTTAGGTTAGGTTAGGTTAGGTTAGGTTAGGTTAGGTTAGGTTAGGTTAGGTTAGGTTAGGTTAGGTTAGGTTAGGTTAGGTTAGGTTAGGTTAGGTTAGGTTAGGTTAGGTTAGGTTAGGTTAGGTTAGGTTAGGTTAGGTTAGGTTAGGTTAGGTTAGGTTAGGTTAGGTTAGGTTAGGTTAGGTTAGGTTAGGTTAGGTTAGGTTAGGTTAGGTTAGGTTAGGTTAGGTTAGGTTAGGTTAGGTTAGGTTAGGTTAGGTTAGGTTAGGTTAGGTTAGGTTAGGTTAGGTTAGGTTAGGTTAGGTTAGGTTAGGTTAGGTTAGGTTAGGTTAGGTTAGGTTAGGTTAGGTTAGGTTAGGTTAGGTTAGGTTAGGTTAGGTTAGGTTAGGTTAGGTTAGGTTAGGTTAGGTTAGGTTAGGTTAGGTTAGGTTAGGTTAGGTTAGGTTAGGTTAGGTTAGGTTAGGTTAGGTTAGGTTAGGTTAGGTTAGGTTAGGTTAGGTTAGGTTAGGTTAGGTTAGGTTAGGTTAGGTTAGGTTAGGTTAGGTTAGGTTAGGTTAGGTTAGGTTAGGTTAGGTTAGGTTAGGTTAGGTTAGGTTAGGTTAGGTTAGGTTAGGTTAGGTTAGGTTAGGTTAGGTTAGGTTAGGTTAGGTTAGGTTAGGTTAGGTTAGGTTAGGTTAGGTTAGGTTAGGTTAGGTTAGGTTAGGTTAGGTTAGGTTAGGTTAGGTTAGGTTAGGTTAGGTTAGGTTAGGTTAGGTTAGGTTAGGTTAGGTTAGGTTAGGTTAGGTTAGGTTAGGTTAGGTTAGGTTAGGTTAGGTTAGGTTAGGTTAGGTTAGGTTAGGTTAGGTTAGGTTAGGTTAGGTTAGGTTAGGTTAGGTTAGGTTAGGTTAGGTTAGGTTAGGTTAGGTTAGGTTAGGTTAGGTTAGGTTAGGTTAGGTTAGGTTAGGTTAGGTTAGGTTAGGTTAGGTTAGGTTAGGTTAGGTTAGGTTAGGTTAGGTTAGGTTAGGTTAGGTTAGGTTAGGTTAGGTTAGGTTAGGTTAGGTTAGGTTAGGTTAGGTTAGGTTAGGTTAGGTTAGGTTAGGTTAGGTTAGGTTAGGTTAGGTTAGGTTAGGTTAGGTTAGGTTAGGTTAGGTTAGGTTAGGTTAGGTTAGGTTAGGTTAGGTTAGGTTAGGTTAGGTTAGGTTAGGTTAGGTTAGGTTAGGTTAGGTTAGGTTAGGTTAGGTTAGGTTAGGTTAGGTTAGGTTAGGTTAGGTTAGGTTAGGTTAGGTTAGGTTAGGTTAGGTTAGGTTAGGTTAGGTTAGGTTAGGTTAGGTTAGGTTAGGTTAGGTTAGGTTAGGTTAGGTTAGGTTAGGTTAGGTTAGGTTAGGTTAGGTTAGGTTAGGTTAGGTTAGGTTAGGTTAGGTTAGGTTAGGTTAGGTTAGGTTAGGTTAGGTTAGGTTAGGTTAGGTTAGGTTAGGTTAGGTTAGGTTAGGTTAGGTTAGGTTAGGTTAGGTTAGGTTAGGTTAGGTTAGGTTAGGTTAGGTTAGGTTAGGTTAGGTTAGGTTAGGTTAGGTTAGGTTAGGTTAGGTTAGGTTAGGTTAGGTTAGGTTAGGTTAGGTTAGGTTAGGTTAGGTTAGGTTAGGTTAGGTTAGGTTAGGTTAGGTTAGGTTAGGTTAGGTTAGGTTAGGTTAGGTTAGGTTAGGTTAGGTTAGGTTAGGTTAGGTTAGGTTAGGTTAGGTTAGGTTAGGTTAGGTTAGGTTAGGTTAGGTTAGGTTAGGTTAGGTTAGGTTAGGTTAGGTTAGGTTAGGTTAGGTTAGGTTAGGTTAGGTTAGGTTAGGTTAGGTTAGGTTAGGTTAGGTTAGGTTAGGTTAGGTTAGGTTAGGTTAGGTTAGGTTAGGTTAGGTTAGGTTAGGTTAGGTTAGGTTAGGTTAGGTTAGGTTAGGTTAGGTTAGGTTAGGTTAGGTTAGGTTAGGTTAGGTTAGGTTAGGTTAGGTTAGGTTAGGTTAGGTTAGGTTAGGTTAGGTTAGGTTAGGTTAGGTTAGGTTAGGTTAGGTTAGGTTAGGTTAGGTTAGGTTAGGTTAGGTTAGGTTAGGTTAGGTTAGGTTAGGTTAGGTTAGGTTAGGTTAGGTTAGGTTAGGTTAGGTTAGGTTAGGTTAGGTTAGGTTAGGTTAGGTTAGGTTAGGTTAGGTTAGGTTAGGTTAGGTTAGGTTAGGTTAGGTTAGGTTAGGTTAGGTTAGGTTAGGTTAGGTTAGGTTAGGTTAGGTTAGGTTAGGTTAGGTTAGGTTAGGTTAGGTTAGGTTAGGTTAGGTTAGGTTAGGTTAGGTTAGGTTAGGTTAGGTTAGGTTAGGTTAGGTTAGGTTAGGTTAGGTTAGGTTAGGTTAGGTTAGGTTAGGTTAGGTTAGGTTAGGTTAGGTTAGGTTAGGTTAGGTTAGGTTAGGTTAGGTTAGGTTAGGTTAGGTTAGGTTAGGTTAGGTTAGGTTAGGTTAGGTTAGGTTAGGTTAGGTTAGGTTAGGTTAGGTTAGGTTAGGTTAGGTTAGGTTAGGTTAGGTTAGGTTAGGTTAGGTTAGGTTAGGTTAGGTTAGGTTAGGTTAGGTTAGGTTAGGTTAGGTTAGGTTAGGTTAGGTTAGGTTAGGTTAGGTTAGGTTAGGTTAGGTTAGGTTAGGTTAGGTTAGGTTAGGTTAGGTTAGGTTAGGTTAGGTTAGGTTAGGTTAGGTTAGGTTAGGTTAGGTTAGGTTAGGTTAGGTTAGGTTAGGTTAGGTTAGGTTAGGTTAGGTTAGGTTAGGTTAGGTTAGGTTAGGTTAGGTTAGGTTAGGTTAGGTTAGGTTAGGTTAGGTTAGGTTAGGTTAGGTTAGGTTAGGTTAGGTTAGGTTAGGTTAGGTTAGGTTAGGTTAGGTTAGGTTAGGTTAGGTTAGGTTAGGTTAGGTTAGGTTAGGTTAGGTTAGGTTAGGTTAGGTTAGGTTAGGTTAGGTTAGGTTAGGTTAGGTTAGGTTAGGTTAGGTTAGGTTAGGTTAGGTTAGGTTAGGTTAGGTTAGGTTAGGTTAGGTTAGGTTAGGTTAGGTTAGGTTAGGTTAGGTTAGGTTAGGTTAGGTTAGGTTAGGTTAGGTTAGGTTAGGTTAGGTTAGGTTAGGTTAGGTTAGGTTAGGTTAGGTTAGGTTAGGTTAGGTTAGGTTAGGTTAGGTTAGGTTAGGTTAGGTTAGGTTAGGTTAGGTTAGGTTAGGTTAGGTTAGGTTAGGTTAGGTTAGGTTAGGTTAGGTTAGGTTAGGTTAGGTTAGGTTAGGTTAGGTTAGGTTAGGTTAGGTTAGGTTAGGTTAGGTTAGGTTAGGTTAGGTTAGGTTAGGTTAGGTTAGGTTAGGTTAGGTTAGGTTAGGTTAGGTTAGGTTAGGTTAGGTTAGGTTAGGTTAGGTTAGGTTAGGTTAGGTTAGGTTAGGTTAGGTTAGGTTAGGTTAGGTTAGGTTAGGTTAGGTTAGGTTAGGTTAGGTTAGGTTAGGTTAGGTTAGGTTAGGTTAGGTTAGGTTAGGTTAGGTTAGGTTAGGTTAGGTTAGGTTAGGTTAGGTTAGGTTAGGTTAGGTTAGGTTAGGTTAGGTTAGGTTAGGTTAGGTTAGGTTAGGTTAGGTTAGGTTAGGTTAGGTTAGGTTAGGTTAGGTTAGGTTAGGTTAGGTTAGGTTAGGTTAGGTTAGGTTAGGTTAGGTTAGGTTAGGTTAGGTTAGGTTAGGTTAGGTTAGGTTAGGTTAGGTTAGGTTAGGTTAGGTTAGGTTAGGTTAGGTTAGGTTAGGTTAGGTTAGGTTAGGTTAGGTTAGGTTAGGTTAGGTTAGGTTAGGTTAGGTTAGGTTAGGTTAGGTTAGGTTAGGTTAGGTTAGGTTAGGTTAGGTTAGGTTAGGTTAGGTTAGGTTAGGTTAGGTTAGGTTAGGTTAGGTTAGGTTAGGTTAGGTTAGGTTAGGTTAGGTTAGGTTAGGTTAGGTTAGGTTAGGTTAGGTTAGGTTAGGTTAGGTTAGGTTAGGTTAGGTTAGGTTAGGTTAGGTTAGGTTAGGTTAGGTTAGGTTAGGTTAGGTTAGGTTAGGTTAGGTTAGGTTAGGTTAGGTTAGGTTAGGTTAGGTTAGGTTAGGTTAGGTTAGGTTAGGTTAGGTTAGGTTAGGTTAGGTTAGGTTAGGTTAGGTTAGGTTAGGTTAGGTTAGGTTAGGTTAGGTTAGGTTAGGTTAGGTTAGGTTAGGTTAGGTTAGGTTAGGTTAGGTTAGGTTAGGTTAGGTTAGGTTAGGTTAGGTTAGGTTAGGTTAGGTTAGGTTAGGTTAGGTTAGGTTAGGTTAGGTTAGGTTAGGTTAGGTTAGGTTAGGTTAGGTTAGGTTAGGTTAGGTTAGGTTAGGTTAGGTTAGGTTAGGTTAGGTTAGGTTAGGTTAGGTTAGGTTAGGTTAGGTTAGGTTAGGTTAGGTTAGGTTAGGTTAGGTTAGGTTAGGTTAGGTTAGGTTAGGTTAGGTTAGGTTAGGTTAGGTTAGGTTAGGTTAGGTTAGGTTAGGTTAGGTTAGGTTAGGTTAGGTTAGGTTAGGTTAGGTTAGGTTAGGTTAGGTTAGGTTAGGTTAGGTTAGGTTAGGTTAGGTTAGGTTAGGTTAGGTTAGGTTAGGTTAGGTTAGGTTAGGTTAGGTTAGGTTAGGTTAGGTTAGGTTAGGTTAGGTTAGGTTAGGTTAGGTTAGGTTAGGTTAGGTTAGGTTAGGTTAGGTTAGGTTAGGTTAGGTTAGGTTAGGTTAGGTTAGGTTAGGTTAGGTTAGGTTAGGTTAGGTTAGGTTAGGTTAGGTTAGGTTAGGTTAGGTTAGGTTAGGTTAGGTTAGGTTAGGTTAGGTTAGGTTAGGTTAGGTTAGGTTAGGTTAGGTTAGGTTAGGTTAGGTTAGGTTAGGTTAGGTTAGGTTAGGTTAGGTTAGGTTAGGTTAGGTTAGGTTAGGTTAGGTTAGGTTAGGTTAGGTTAGGTTAGGTTAGGTTAGGTTAGGTTAGGTTAGGTTAGGTTAGGTTAGGTTAGGTTAGGTTAGGTTAGGTTAGGTTAGGTTAGGTTAGGTTAGGTTAGGTTAGGTTAGGTTAGGTTAGGTTAGGTTAGGTTAGGTTAGGTTAGGTTAGGTTAGGTTAGGTTAGGTTAGGTTAGGTTAGGTTAGGTTAGGTTAGGTTAGGTTAGGTTAGGTTAGGTTAGGTTAGGTTAGGTTAGGTTAGGTTAGGTTAGGTTAGGTTAGGTTAGGTTAGGTTAGGTTAGGTTAGGTTAGGTTAGGTTAGGTTAGGTTAGGTTAGGTTAGGTTAGGTTAGGTTAGGTTAGGTTAGGTTAGGTTAGGTTAGGTTAGGTTAGGTTAGGTTAGGTTAGGTTAGGTTAGGTTAGGTTAGGTTAGGTTAGGTTAGGTTAGGTTAGGTTAGGTTAGGTTAGGTTAGGTTAGGTTAGGTTAGGTTAGGTTAGGTTAGGTTAGGTTAGGTTAGGTTAGGTTAGGTTAGGTTAGGTTAGGTTAGGTTAGGTTAGGTTAGGTTAGGTTAGGTTAGGTTAGGTTAGGTTAGGTTAGGTTAGGTTAGGTTAGGTTAGGTTAGGTTAGGTTAGGTTAGGTTAGGTTAGGTTAGGTTAGGTTAGGTTAGGTTAGGTTAGGTTAGGTTAGGTTAGGTTAGGTTAGGTTAGGTTAGGTTAGGTTAGGTTAGGTTAGGTTAGGTTAGGTTAGGTTAGGTTAGGTTAGGTTAGGTTAGGTTAGGTTAGGTTAGGTTAGGTTAGGTTAGGTTAGGTTAGGTTAGGTTAGGTTAGGTTAGGTTAGGTTAGGTTAGGTTAGGTTAGGTTAGGTTAGGTTAGGTTAGGTTAGGTTAGGTTAGGTTAGGTTAGGTTAGGTTAGGTTAGGTTAGGTTAGGTTAGGTTAGGTTAGGTTAGGTTAGGTTAGGTTAGGTTAGGTTAGGTTAGGTTAGGTTAGGTTAGGTTAGGTTAGGTTAGGTTAGGTTAGGTTAGGTTAGGTTAGGTTAGGTTAGGTTAGGTTAGGTTAGGTTAGGTTAGGTTAGGTTAGGTTAGGTTAGGTTAGGTTAGGTTAGGTTAGGTTAGGTTAGGTTAGGTTAGGTTAGGTTAGGTTAGGTTAGGTTAGGTTAGGTTAGGTTAGGTTAGGTTAGGTTAGGTTAGGTTAGGTTAGGTTAGGTTAGGTTAGGTTAGGTTAGGTTAGGTTAGGTTAGGTTAGGTTAGGTTAGGTTAGGTTAGGTTAGGTTAGGTTAGGTTAGGTTAGGTTAGGTTAGGTTAGGTTAGGTTAGGTTAGGTTAGGTTAGGTTAGGTTAGGTTAGGTTAGGTTAGGTTAGGTTAGGTTAGGTTAGGTTAGGTTAGGTTAGGTTAGGTTAGGTTAGGTTAGGTTAGGTTAGGTTAGGTTAGGTTAGGTTAGGTTAGGTTAGGTTAGGTTAGGTTAGGTTAGGTTAGGTTAGGTTAGGTTAGGTTAGGTTAGGTTAGGTTAGGTTAGGTTAGGTTAGGTTAGGTTAGGTTAGGTTAGGTTAGGTTAGGTTAGGTTAGGTTAGGTTAGGTTAGGTTAGGTTAGGTTAGGTTAGGTTAGGTTAGGTTAGGTTAGGTTAGGTTAGGTTAGGTTAGGTTAGGTTAGGTTAGGTTAGGTTAGGTTAGGTTAGGTTAGGTTAGGTTAGGTTAGGTTAGGTTAGGTTAGGTTAGGTTAGGTTAGGTTAGGTTAGGTTAGGTTAGGTTAGGTTAGGTTAGGTTAGGTTAGGTTAGGTTAGGTTAGGTTAGGTTAGGTTAGGTTAGGTTAGGTTAGGTTAGGTTAGGTTAGGTTAGGTTAGGTTAGGTTAGGTTAGGTTAGGTTAGGTTAGGTTAGGTTAGGTTAGGTTAGGTTAGGTTAGGTTAGGTTAGGTTAGGTTAGGTTAGGTTAGGTTAGGTTAGGTTAGGTTAGGTTAGGTTAGGTTAGGTTAGGTTAGGTTAGGTTAGGTTAGGTTAGGTTAGGTTAGGTTAGGTTAGGTTAGGTTAGGTTAGGTTAGGTTAGGTTAGGTTAGGTTAGGTTAGGTTAGGTTAGGTTAGGTTAGGTTAGGTTAGGTTAGGTTAGGTTAGGTTAGGTTAGGTTAGGTTAGGTTAGGTTAGGTTAGGTTAGGTTAGGTTAGGTTAGGTTAGGTTAGGTTAGGTTAGGTTAGGTTAGGTTAGGTTAGGTTAGGTTAGGTTAGGTTAGGTTAGGTTAGGTTAGGTTAGGTTAGGTTAGGTTAGGTTAGGTTAGGTTAGGTTAGGTTAGGTTAGGTTAGGTTAGGTTAGGTTAGGTTAGGTTAGGTTAGGTTAGGTTAGGTTAGGTTAGGTTAGGTTAGGTTAGGTTAGGTTAGGTTAGGTTAGGTTAGGTTAGGTTAGGTTAGGTTAGGTTAGGTTAGGTTAGGTTAGGTTAGGTTAGGTTAGGTTAGGTTAGGTTAGGTTAGGTTAGGTTAGGTTAGGTTAGGTTAGGTTAGGTTAGGTTAGGTTAGGTTAGGTTAGGTTAGGTTAGGTTAGGTTAGGTTAGGTTAGGTTAGGTTAGGTTAGGTTAGGTTAGGTTAGGTTAGGTTAGGTTAGGTTAGGTTAGGTTAGGTTAGGTTAGGTTAGGTTAGGTTAGGTTAGGTTAGGTTAGGTTAGGTTAGGTTAGGTTAGGTTAGGTTAGGTTAGGTTAGGTTAGGTTAGGTTAGGTTAGGTTAGGTTAGGTTAGGTTAGGTTAGGTTAGGTTAGGTTAGGTTAGGTTAGGTTAGGTTAGGTTAGGTTAGGTTAGGTTAGGTTAGGTTAGGTTAGGTTAGGTTAGGTTAGGTTAGGTTAGGTTAGGTTAGGTTAGGTTAGGTTAGGTTAGGTTAGGTTAGGTTAGGTTAGGTTAGGTTAGGTTAGGTTAGGTTAGGTTAGGTTAGGTTAGGTTAGGTTAGGTTAGGTTAGGTTAGGTTAGGTTAGGTTAGGTTAGGTTAGGTTAGGTTAGGTTAGGTTAGGTTAGGTTAGGTTAGGTTAGGTTAGGTTAGGTTAGGTTAGGTTAGGTTAGGTTAGGTTAGGTTAGGTTAGGTTAGGTTAGGTTAGGTTAGGTTAGGTTAGGTTAGGTTAGGTTAGGTTAGGTTAGGTTAGGTTAGGTTAGGTTAGGTTAGGTTAGGTTAGGTTAGGTTAGGTTAGGTTAGGTTAGGTTAGGTTAGGTTAGGTTAGGTTAGGTTAGGTTAGGTTAGGTTAGGTTAGGTTAGGTTAGGTTAGGTTAGGTTAGGTTAGGTTAGGTTAGGTTAGGTTAGGTTAGGTTAGGTTAGGTTAGGTTAGGTTAGGTTAGGTTAGGTTAGGTTAGGTTAGGTTAGGTTAGGTTAGGTTAGGTTAGGTTAGGTTAGGTTAGGTTAGGTTAGGTTAGGTTAGGTTAGGTTAGGTTAGGTTAGGTTAGGTTAGGTTAGGTTAGGTTAGGTTAGGTTAGGTTAGGTTAGGTTAGGTTAGGTTAGGTTAGGTTAGGTTAGGTTAGGTTAGGTTAGGTTAGGTTAGGTTAGGTTAGGTTAGGTTAGGTTAGGTTAGGTTAGGTTAGGTTAGGTTAGGTTAGGTTAGGTTAGGTTAGGTTAGGTTAGGTTAGGTTAGGTTAGGTTAGGTTAGGTTAGGTTAGGTTAGGTTAGGTTAGGTTAGGTTAGGTTAGGTTAGGTTAGGTTAGGTTAGGTTAGGTTAGGTTAGGTTAGGTTAGGTTAGGTTAGGTTAGGTTAGGTTAGGTTAGGTTAGGTTAGGTTAGGTTAGGTTAGGTTAGGTTAGGTTAGGTTAGGTTAGGTTAGGTTAGGTTAGGTTAGGTTAGGTTAGGTTAGGTTAGGTTAGGTTAGGTT
>CM067276.1:0-12500 GCA_033220335.2 Troides aeacus
CTAACCTAACCTAACCTAACCTAACCTAACCTAACCTAACCTAACCTAACCTAACCTAACCTAACCTAACCTAACCTAACCTAACCTAACCTAACCTAACCTAACCTAACCTAACCTAACCTAACCTAACCTAACCTAACCTAACCTAACCTAACCTAACCTAACCTAACCTAACCTAACCTAACCTAACCTAACCTAACCTAACCTAACCTAACCTAACCTAACCTAACCTAACCTAACCTAACCTAACCTAACCTAACCTAACCTAACCTAACCTAACCTAACCTAACCTAACCTAACCTAACCTAACCTAACCTAACCTAACCTAACCTAACCTAACCTAACCTAACCTAACCTAACCTAACCTAACCTAACCTAACCTAACCTAACCTAACCTAACCTAACCTAACCTAACCTAACCTAACCTAACCTAACCTAACCTAACCTAACCTAACCTAACCTAACCTAACCTAACCTAACCTAACCTAACCTAACCTAACCTAACCTAACCTAACCTAACCTAACCTAACCTAACCTAACCTAACCTAACCTAACCTAACCTAACCTAACCTAACCTAACCTAACCTAACCTAACCTAACCTAACCTAACCTAACCTAACCTAACCTAACCTAACCTAACCTAACCTAACCTAACCTAACCTAACCTAACCTAACCTAACCTAACCTAACCTAACCTAACCTAACCTAACCTAACCTAACCTAACCTAACCTAACCTAACCTAACCTAACCTAACCTAACCTAACCTAACCTAACCTAACCTAACCTAACCTAACCTAACCTAACCTAACCTAACCTAACCTAACCTAACCTAACCTAACCTAACCTAACCTAACCTAACCTAACCTAACCTAACCTAACCTAACCTAACCTAACCTAACCTAACCTAACCTAACCTAACCTAACCTAACCTAACCTAACCTAACCTAACCTAACCTAACCTAACCTAACCTAACCTAACCTAACCTAACCTAACCTAACCTAACCTAACCTAACCTAACCTAACCTAACCTAACCTAACCTAACCTAACCTAACCTAACCTAACCTAACCTAACCTAACCTAACCTAACCTAACCTAACCTAACCTAACCTAACCTAACCTAACCTAACCTAACCTAACCTAACCTAACCTAACCTAACCTAACCTAACCTAACCTAACCTAACCTAACCTAACCTAACCTAACCTAACCTAACCTAACCTAACCTAACCTAACCTAACCTAACCTAACCTAACCTAACCTAACCTAACCTAACCTAACCTAACCTAACCTAACCTAACCTAACCTAACCTAACCTAACCTAACCTAACCTAACCTAACCTAACCTAACCTAACCTAACCTAACCTAACCTAACCTAACCTAACCTAACCTAACCTAACCTAACCTAACCTAACCTAACCTAACCTAACCTAACCTAACCTAACCTAACCTAACCTAACCTAACCTAACCTAACCTAACCTAACCTAACCTAACCTAACCTAACCTAACCTAACCTAACCTAACCTAACCTAACCTAACCTAACCTAACCTAACCTAACCTAACCTAACCTAACCTAACCTAACCTAACCTAACCTAACCTAACCTAACCTAACCTAACCTAACCTAACCTAACCTAACCTAACCTAACCTAACCTAACCTAACCTAACCTAACCTAACCTAACCTAACCTAACCTAACCTAACCTAACCTAACCTAACCTAACCTAACCTAACCTAACCTAACCTAACCTAACCTAACCTAACCTAACCTAACCTAACCTAACCTAACCTAACCTAACCTAACCTAACCTAACCTAACCTAACCTAACCTAACCTAACCTAACCTAACCTAACCTAACCTAACCTAACCTAACCTAACCTAACCTAACCTAACCTAACCTAACCTAACCTAACCTAACCTAACCTAACCTAACCTAACCTAACCTAACCTAACCTAACCTAACCTAACCTAACCTAACCTAACCTAACCTAACCTAACCTAACCTAACCTAACCTAACCTAACCTAACCTAACCTAACCTAACCTAACCTAACCTAACCTAACCTAACCTAACCTAACCTAACCTAACCTAACCTAACCTAACCTAACCTAACCTAACCTAACCTAACCTAACCTAACCTAACCTAACCTAACCTAACCTAACCTAACCTAACCTAACCTAACCTAACCTAACCTAACCTAACCTAACCTAACCTAACCTAACCTAACCTAACCTAACCTAACCTAACCTAACCTAACCTAACCTAACCTAACCTAACCTAACCTAACCTAACCTAACCTAACCTAACCTAACCTAACCTAACCTAACCTAACCTAACCTAACCTAACCTAACCTAACCTAACCTAACCTAACCTAACCTAACCTAACCTAACCTAACCTAACCTAACCTAACCTAACCTAACCTAACCTAACCTAACCTAACCTAACCTAACCTAACCTAACCTAACCTAACCTAACCTAACCTAACCTAACCTAACCTAACCTAACCTAACCTAACCTAACCTAACCTAACCTAACCTAACCTAACCTAACCTAACCTAACCTAACCTAACCTAACCTAACCTAACCTAACCTAACCTAACCTAACCTAACCTAACCTAACCTAACCTAACCTAACCTAACCTAACCTAACCTAACCTAACCTAACCTAACCTAACCTAACCTAACCTAACCTAACCTAACCTAACCTAACCTAACCTAACCTAACCTAACCTAACCTAACCTAACCTAACCTAACCTAACCTAACCTAACCTAACCTAACCTAACCTAACCTAACCTAACCTAACCTAACCTAACCTAACCTAACCTAACCTAACCTAACCTAACCTAACCTAACCTAACCTAACCTAACCTAACCTAACCTAACCTAACCTAACCTAACCTAACCTAACCTAACCTAACCTAACCTAACCTAACCTAACCTAACCTAACCTAACCTAACCTAACCTAACCTAACCTAACCTAACCTAACCTAACCTAACCTAACCTAACCTAACCTAACCTAACCTAACCTAACCTAACCTAACCTAACCTAACCTAACCTAACCTAACCTAACCTAACCTAACCTAACCTAACCTAACCTAACCTAACCTAACCTAACCTAACCTAACCTAACCTAACCTAACCTAACCTAACCTAACCTAACCTAACCTAACCTAACCTAACCTAACCTAACCTAACCTAACCTAACCTAACCTAACCTAACCTAACCTAACCTAACCTAACCTAACCTAACCTAACCTAACCTAACCTAACCTAACCTAACCTAACCTAACCTAACCTAACCTAACCTAACCTAACCTAACCTAACCTAACCTAACCTAACCTAACCTAACCTAACCTAACCTAACCTAACCTAACCTAACCTAACCTAACCTAACCTAACCTAACCTAACCTAACCTAACCTAACCTAACCTAACCTAACCTAACCTAACCTAACCTAACCTAACCTAACCTAACCTAACCTAACCTAACCTAACCTAACCTAACCTAACCTAACCTAACCTAACCTAACCTAACCTAACCTAACCTAACCTAACCTAACCTAACCTAACCTAACCTATACCTAACCTAACCTAACCTAACCTAACCTAACCTAACCTAACCTAACCTAACCTAACCTAACCTAACCTAACCTAACCTAACCTAACCTAACCTAACCTAACCTAACCTAACCTAACCTAACCTAACCTAACCTAACCTAACCTAACCTAACCTAACCTAACCTAACCTAACCTAACCTAACCTAACCTAACCTAACCTAACCTAACCTAACCTAACCTAACCTAACCTAACCTAACCTAACCTAACCTAACCTAACCTAACCTAACCTAACCTAACCTAACCTAACCTAACCTAACCTAACCTAACCTAACCTAACCTAACCTAACCTAACCTAACCTAACCTAACCTAACCTAACCTAACCTAACCTAACCTAACCTAACCTAACCTAACCTAACCTAACCTAACCTAACCTAACCTAACCTAACCTAACCTAACCTAACCTAACCTAACCTAACCTAACCTAACCTAACCTAACCTAACCTAACCTAACCTAACCTAACCTAACCTAACCTAACCTAACCTAACCTAACCTAACCTAACCTAACCTAACCTAACCTAACCTAACCTAACCTAACCTAACCTAACCTAACCTAACCTAACCTAACCTAACCTAACCTAACCTAACCTAACCTAACCTAACCTAACCTAACCTAACCTAACCTAACCTAACCTAACCTAACCTAACCTAACCTAACCTAACCTAACCTAACCTAACCTAACCTAACCTAACCTAACCTAACCTAACCTAACCTAACCTAACCTAACCTAACCTAACCTAACCTAACCTAACCTAACCTAACCTAACCTAACCTAACCTAACCTAACCTAACCTAACCTAACCTAACCTAACCTAACCTAACCTAACCTAACCTAACCTAACCTAACCTAACCTAACCTAACCTAACCTAACCTAACCTAACCTAACCTAACCTAACCTAACCTAACCTAACCTAACCTAACCTAACCTAACCTAACCTAACCTAACCTAACCTAACCTAACCTAACCTAACCTAACCTAACCTAACCTAACCTAACCTAACCTAACCTAACCTAACCTAACCTAACCTAACCTAACCTAACCTAACCTAACCTAACCTAACCTAACCTAACCTAACCTAACCTAACCTAACCTAACCTAACCTAACCTAACCTAACCTAACCTAACCTAACCTAACCTAACCTAACCTAACCTAACCTAACCTAACCTAACCTAACCTAACCTAACCTAACCTAACCTAACCTAACCTAACCTAACCTAACCTAACCTAACCTAACCTAACCTAACCTAACCTAACCTAACCTAACCTAACCTAACCTAACCTAACCTAACCTAACCTAACCTAACCTAACCTAACCTAACCTAACCTAACCTAACCTAACCTAACCTAACCTAACCTAACCTAACCTAACCTAACCTAACCTAACCTAACCTAACCTAACCTAACCTAACCTAACCTAACCTAACCTAACCTAACCTAACCTAACCTAACCTAACCTAACCTAACCTAACCTAACCTAACCTAACCTAACCTAACCTAACCTAACCTAACCTAACCTAACCTAACCTAACCTAACCTAACCTAACCTAACCTAACCTAACCTAACCTAACCTAACCTAACCTAACCTAACCTAACCTAACCTAACCTAACCTAACCTAACCTAACCTAACCTAACCTAACCTAACCTAACCTAACCTAACCTAACCTAACCTAACCTAACCTAACCTAACCTAACCTAACCTAACCTAACCTAACCTAACCTAACCTAACCTAACCTAACCTAACCTAACCTAACCTAACCTAACCTAACCTAACCTAACCTAACCTAACCTAACCTAACCTAACCTAACCTAACCTAACCTAACCTAACCTAACCTAACCTAACCTAACCTAACCTAACCTAACCTAACCTAACCTAACCTAACCTAACCTAACCTAACCTAACCTAACCTAACCTAACCTAACCTAACCTAACCTAACCTAACCTAACCTAACCTAACCTAACCTAACCTAACCTAACCTAACCTAACCTAACCTAACCTAACCTAACCTAACCTAACCTAACCTAACCTAACCTAACCTAACCTAACCTAACCTAACCTAACCTAACCTAACCTAACCTAACCTAACCTAACCTAACCTAACCTAACCTAACCTAACCTAACCTAACCTAACCTAACCTAACCTAACCTAACCTAACCTAACCTAACCTAACCTAACCTAACCTAACCTAACCTAACCTAACCTAACCTAACCTAACCTAACCTAACCTAACCTAACCTAACCTAACCTAACCTAACCTAACCTAACCTAACCTAACCTAACCTAACCTAACCTAACCTAACCTAACCTAACCTAACCTAACCTAACCTAACCTAACCTAACCTAACCTAACCTAACCTAACCTAACCTAACCTAACCTAACCTAACCTAACCTAACCTAACCTAACCTAACCTAACCTAACCTAACCTAACCTAACCTAACCTAACCTAACCAACCAGTAGCGCGACGACAGCTGTAGCGCTCGGACGTTGCGCGAGCCCGCTCCGTGCCTATAGCAAGTTTTCGCAGCGATATCCGAAGTATCCCCTTGCGCGCCAATCGCGTAAATCCATTTTGAAATTTTTTGTCGCGAAATACGAAGTGCGATATATCATTCGATTCGTCTCATCAAGTGGATTGCGGTGATATAAAAATTGAAGTGATCGGACAAAAATCTCGGGAGTTATAGACCAAAAAGTGCGAAAAAGCGAGGTTAAGAACTTCGAGCGTGACCGCTGCCAAAATAAGATCGGCGACCCCTATCTTTTTTGGTGGCAATAAGTGCCTCCCTGCTGCCTCTGTCAACCCCCAAAAATCCAGAATTTTTGGATAAGGGGTTGCGGAGATATTAAGAAAAAAGAAAAAACCACGTGGCACGTGGTAATTAATCCGGGAGTCCTAGAAGTTTGAAAAACATACCACCGGAAAGCGGAGAACGAGGCGAGATCGCCGACACCTCGGGGTCCAGGATCTGACCCCTGAGGAAGGAGCAGCGAGGGGGTGAAAAGGACCGACCAACCCCTATCTTCGGAGCCGCCTAGCAAAAAATCTAAAGCGACGACCCCCCACTTTCTGGGGCTTGTTGGATCCGGCAGAAGAAGACCTATCCAACGACACCCCACAAGAGGGGGGCATAACTAGGAAAATTAGGAAATAAAAATAAAAAACCGGGAGACGCTGCGCGGGGCCGGGAAGCACCCCTGGGGGGCATAGGATAGCTACAGGTGAGTAGCAAAAAATTGCCTTTAGAAGAAAATTTCCCCCTTTTATTAAATAATAAAAAAAATATTTGAGAAATTTTGGAAAACTATTGGGATATAAATAAAAACAGTTGAAAAACTCAAAATTCAAAATTTAAATTAAATTATAAACTCTTCCAAACTATTAAAAAATCTCTTTCAAAATTACATCCGGTGGAGAAATCCACCCGCTATCCACCTGTGCTTGCCCGAAGGCGCTAGCCCTCCTCCAGGGGGAGCTACAGCAAAAACAAGGGAGGCCACGGACCGCAAATAGCGGCGGTTAACGTGGTTTTTCGTGCCGGCCGTACTCGGGGCGGTGGCTGTTATAATACCTGTTATCCCCTTGAATAAACAATAAAACCTAATACGGTGGAGCAAAAACTCAGGGGAAACAGCGACTGTTCCGAAGCGGCTGGTAATCTTGGCCCCGGGAATAGGTATTTTTGCGGCGTCTCCCGGAGATACTAGGTATCGTCACTAAAATAACAGTTGGCGAAATAATTATTTCGCCAAAAATTATAATAAAATAAGACAAGGCGACGATACCTAGTATCACATAAAGCGCAATAGCCGGCACGAACTTGGCCGGGTGAGCCAACTTCGCTGAGCGCGGCGAAGTACCAGGCTCGCATAAACGCGGGAAGCGTGCGACGGCATCCTAGTAGAAATAAGTTAGCAAAATAAGAAAACTGTAAGTTGCCGCTACAATCCATCAGGCGCATAATATTTTCTGCAACATTGCTGTTGGATCGCAGCAGGCGCCTATCAATCTAGTCATAGTTGTAAGATAGATCGCGTGGTTTTTTGACCCGCGAACTTAGGCTAAAATTTTGTTGCTATTGCAATTAGTTTAAGTTATAATAAGTTGACATTGGCCCTATTGCCTTAGTTTATAAGTTTGAAATTGTGACAAGTGCCCTATTGCATTAGGATTAATTTTTTAGATAAAGGACGAGTTCCCCTTGCGTCCCTCCCCCTTCGACATGATCCGCACTCCCCCGAGGAAGTCGGACGCGGGCGACGTGACCCTGCCTAGTGAGGCAGGAGATACCATGAGGAGAAGTACGTCGCCCATAGCGGACGCCCCTAGAGGGGGCAGCGTCCGTAGGAGTGTAGGGGAGTGGGAGAAGGTCGAAGGGAAGAGGAAGACCTCTCCCCGAGCAGCCGCCCCCACGACAAAGCCAAAGGCACGTGCCCTGCAAGACCAGGGACCAAAGCTGGTGCAGGAGCGGTCACCGGCGGGGGCGGGCGCCGCGGGCCCCTCAAGGGAGGGGAAATCGGCGCCCGCCGACCGCGTTGTGGAGGCGCGGGCCTGCCTGACCAAAGCCAAGCTCCACCTGGCAGGCTCGCGCAACCTAAAGTCAGAAATTAAGATAGGGGTGACCGCAGCAGTGGAGAGGCTGTACCAATTGGTCAAGGAGGCCGTGGCGGACAGGAGACAAGTGAAGTCCCCTGTCCCGGAACCCCTGAGGAAGGCGGAGGAGGGGCGAGGGCCTGGGGGTCGCCAAGAGGACCCCGCCCCCCCCTCGCTGGACCAGGGGAAAGCCGACCTCCTCCTCAAAAGGTTGGAAGACCACGGGCGGCTTCTTGAGAGCAGCAGTCAGGAGATTGCTAAACTCAAGGAGTCGCTCAAGTCATGGGAGGAGGAGGGTGCCCGGCAGCGGGGCACGTATGCGGCGGCGGCAGCAGTAGCGGCTGCCCCGGCAAAAAGGCCCCCACCGGGGAGCGAGGTGGTGCACTCGGTGGCGGTCTCGTCGGAGGTGGCCGCGACCGGGGAGCAGGTATTGGGGAAAATCCGGGAGGCCCTCAATGCAAAGGAGGAGGGCCTCCGGATCGACAGGGTCAGGCGAGTAAGGGACGGGAGAATAATTATAGGATGTGGCACGGAGGGCGAGCTGGCGAAGGTGCGCGAGCGGCTGACAAAGGCAGGTAAGGGCCTGAAGATGGAAGAGGTGCAGAGCCGCGACCCGTTGGTCATGCTGAGGGATGTCATGGCCTACAATAAAGACACGGACATTATAAAGGCCCTTAAGTCCCAGAACGGCCATCTGCTGGGCGGCATCCCCGAGCGTGACCTGCGCGCCGAGGTTCGCTTCAGGCGGAGGGCGCGAAACGCGCTGATGACCCATGTGGTCTTGCGCGTGTCGCCAAAACTATGGAGCCGCCTCACAGCAGCGGGAGTGATGCACGTGGACCTCCAGCGGGTCCGGGTGGAGGATCAGTCCCCGCTGGTTCAGTGCACTCGCTGCTTGGGCTACGGCCACAGCAAGCGGATGTGCACCGAACGTGAAGATCGGTGCACCCACTGCAGCGGACCGCACCTAAGGGGCGAGTGCCCGGAATGGCAAGCCGGGAAACCTCCCGCCTGCCGGAACTGCCGGAAGGCGAAGGCGGACCGGTGGGACCACGGGGCGTTCGACGCCGAATGCCCGGTCCGGAGAAGGTGGGACGCCATAGCCCGGGCGTCGGTAGCGTATTGCTAACGGCGCCCCGGGGGCCGACCGCAATATCCGGACTGGGCGACGCCAGTATCGCGCTGTGCAGTTAAACCTGCAAAGGTCCGAGCTTGCCACAGCCGAGCTGATATGCGAAGCGCCGAAGAGAGGGTGGGCGTTCGCAATGGTCCAGGAGCCGTATATCGGCGCAATTGGCGAGATGCGGCACTACCCAGGGACAAGGATAGTACAATGCGTGAGCCGAGGTGACGGGGAGGTCGTCAAGGCCGCCATTGTACTGTTCGACGATACCATCGATATCACCCAATGTCCTGACCTCACCTCTGGCAACATTTCTGTCGCCAGACTGAGAACCGGGGCTTGGGAGATAGGGGTGGTATCCGTCTACCTGGAGCCAAACAAGCCCATCGAACCATACCTGGACCGGATCGGCTCGGTCGTGGGAAGGTTGGGGACTGCCAACGTGGTACTGGGCGGTGACGTCAACGCCCATAACACCTGGTGGGGCAGCCAGTCCGGAGACCAGCGAGGCACTGATGTTGCAGCCGTGCTCGACCAACTGGAGTTGCACGTGCTGAACCGGGGGTCTGAGCCTACGTTTGACACCTATCGGGGCGGAAAGCGGTACTCCAGCTGCGTCGATATTACTGCTTGCTCGACCTCTCTGCTCGATCGAGTGGAGGGTTGGCGAGTCGCGGACGGAGTATCTTCGTCGGACCACAGGGCGATCCTGTTCGAGTTGAATCTCGCGAGGTCCGTCGGTACGGACATCAGGTGTTCAACACGGAAGTACACTACCCATAGAGCAGACTGGGACGAGTTCAAACGAACTTTCGCCCAGCTGCTCTCAGACCGCTGTCTGACGCCAGCCGAGGTGACCGAGGTCACCGATAAGGGGGCGTTGGACGGCATCGTCGGGCGGTATGTGGAAACCGTGGGGGACGCCTGCGATTCGGTCCTGCCGAAGGCCTCCGGGAGGAAGAGGACAGAATTGCCCTGGTGGTCCGAACAGCTCTCTCTCCTCAAGGCAGACGCCTTGAGGAAGAAGAGACGGATCCCGAACGCGCGGCCGGCCCGTAAGGAGATGGTCCTGCGCGAGTATTTCGACGCAAAGGAGGCTTACCGCCTCGAGGTGAGGCGTGCTCAGACCTCCAGCTGGAAGCGGTTCTGCGAGCGGCAGGAGCGCGAGACCATGTGGGACGGCATCTATCGTGTGATGCGTCGCACGGAGGTAAGGCGTGAAGACGTCCCCCTCGTCCAGGGAGGGAAGGTGCTGGACGCAGTGGGATCGGCCAGGTTGCTTGCGGAGGTTTTCTTCCCGGGAGATGACCCCGGGGAGGACAATGCGGACCACTGTACTGTAAGAGCCCAGTCCGATGAAGTCAACGAGGGGGGACATGGTGATCCATGTGAACCCCCCTTCACGATGGAGGAGCTCCGATGGTCCGTGTCAACCTTCAATGCGAAAAAGGCACCTGGCTTCGACGGATTCACTGCTGACATCTGCCGGGCGGCCATCGCCGTGGATGCCGGTCTGTTTCTCGCGCTCTCCAACCGGTGTCTCGCTCTTGCCCACTTCCCCACGAGATGGAAGGAGGCAGCGGTTGTGGTGTTGCGGAAGCCCGGTAAGGACGATTACACGCACCCTAAATCCTACCGGCCCATCGGACTCTTGCCCGTCATGGGCAAGGTCCTAGAAAAGATGATGGTCCGGAGGATACGGTGGTACACTGCACCGTATATCAGTAGCCACCAATACGGCTTCATGCCGCAAAGGTGTACCGAAGACTCCCTGTATGACCTGATCCAGCACATACGCTCTCGCTTGAAGGAGAAGGAGATCGTTGTGCTGGTATCATTGGACATAGAGGGAGCCTTCGACAACGCCTGGTGGCCTGCTATACGGTGCAGACTGGCCGAGACTCGCTGCCCCGTCGACCTGCGGCGCCTTGTCGATAGCTATTTTAGCGGTCGCAAGGTGTCCGTCAGGTACGCGGGGGCGGAGTGTGCCAGGGATACCACCAAGGGGTGCGTGCAGGGATCCGTGGGCGGCCCAACATTCTGGACCCTCCTCCTAAATCCACTCCTGGAGATGGTGGTCAAGAGCGGAACACACTGCCAGGCGTTCGCAGACGACGTCGTGCTGATCTTCTCCGGGCAAGAGACCGGGGACATCACGAGGAAGGCAAATGCGGTGCTCGCCGATATTCACGATTGGGGGGTCCGAAACAAGTTGAGGTTTGCACCACACAAAACCAATGTGATGGTGCTCACCAACAAACTCAAGTACGACAACCCAATATTGAATATGGGCGGAGAGCCCCTTTGTCGAACTCGTGAAGTTCGGATACTCGGCCTGACAATTGACGATAGGCTCACGTTCAACACGCACGTGAAGAACGTGAGCAGCAAGGCCCAAGGCCTCTATCGTCAGTTGTGCAGGGCCGCGAAAGTATCATGGGGGTTGAACTCGGAGGTGATCAGAACGATGTATCTGGCGGTGTTGGAGCCGATCATTTTGTATGCAGCGAGTGCGTGGGCGCCGGCGGCTAAGAAGCTGCTGGTCCGAAGGCAGCTCGATGCGGTTCAGCGTGGCTTCGCGCAGAAAATTGCGCGAACTCACCGAACCGCGTCGTTGCATTCGGCCCTAGTACTTGCCGGGCTGCTTCCTCTGGACCTTCGGGTCCAAGAAGCAGCCACTTTATTTGAGGTAAAGCGCGGCCACACCCGGCAAGTACTGGGTGACCGACAGCTGGAGGTTCCGGTCAGCTACTTGAGACTCCCACACCCGTCTGTGCAGCTTGGTGTGGAATTCTCCTGTCTGGGCGAAAGTGCGGAAGAAGTCCAACTTGCCACCTCGGCTGCCGATTCGGTGATTTACACCGACGGCAGCCGCATCGACGACAAGGTGGGTGCGGCGTTCTGCGTTCTGCGGGACGCCGCAGAGGTTTCCAACAAGAAACTCAAGTTGGGCAACTTCTGCACCGTATACCAGGCAGAGCTGCTGGCTTTGGCGAAAGCGACAGGGTACGCGGCCAGCGGGTCGGCGCATTCGTGTGCCGTACTCAGCGACTCGAGGTCCGCCCTGGAGACGATCGCAAAACCTGATACCCTCCATCCCCTGGCGATCGCAGCGAAAGAGAATATTATGAAAGCGCGTGAGAAAGG
>CM067276.1:15000-17500 GCA_033220335.2 Troides aeacus
TAACCTAACCTAACCTAACCTAACCTAACCTAACCTAACCTAACCTAACCTAACCTAACCTAACCTAACCTAACCTAACCTAACCTAACCTAACCTAACCTAACCTAACCTAACCTAACCTAACCTAACCTAACCTAACCTAACCTAACCTAACCTAACCTAACCTAACCTAACCTAACCTAACCTAACCTAACCTAACCTAACCTAACCTAACCTAACCTAACCTAACCTAACCTAACCTAACCTAACCTAACCTAACCTAACCTAACCTAACCTAACCTAACCTAACCTAACCTAACCTAACCTAACCTAACCTAACCTAACCTAACCTAACCTAACCTAACCTAACCTAACCTAACCTAACCTAACCTAACCTAACCTAACCTAACCTAACCTAACCTAACCTAACCTAACCTAACCTAACCTAACCTAACCTAACCTAACCTAACCTAACCTAACCTAACCTAACCTAACCTAACCTAACCTAACCTAACCTAACCTAACCTAACCTAACCTAACCTAACCTAACCTAACCTAACCTAACCTAACCTAACCTAACCTAACCTAACCTAACCTAACCTAACCTAACCTAACCTAACCTAACCTAACCTAACCTAACCTAACCTAACCTAACCTAACCTAACCTAACCTAACCTAACCTAACCTAACCTAACCTAACCTAACCTAACCTAACCTAACCTAACCTAACCTAACCTAACCTAACCTAACCTAACCTAACCTAACCTAACCTAACCTAACCTAACCTAACCTAACCTAACCTAACCTAACCTAACCTAACCTAACCTAACCTAACCTAACCTAACCTAACCTAACCTAACCTAACCTAACCTAACCTAACCTAACCTAACCTAACCTAACCTAACCTAACCTAACCTAACCTAACCTAACCTAACCTAACCTAACCTAACCTAACCTAACCTAACCTAACCTAACCTAACCTAACCTAACCTAACCTAACCTAACCTAACCTAACCTAACCTAACCTAACCTAACCTAACCTAACCTAACCTAACCTAACCTAACCTAACCTAACCTAACCTAACCTAACCTAACCTAACCTAACCTAACCTAACCTAACCTAACCTAACCTAACCTAACCTAACCTAACCTAACCTAACCTAACCTAACCTAACCTAACCTAACCTAACCTAACCTAACCTAACCTAACCTAACCTAACCTAACCTAACCTAACCTAACCTAACCTAACCTAACCTAACCTAACCTAACCTAACCTAACCTAACCTAACCTAACCTAACCTAACCTAACCTAACCTAACCTAACCTAACCTAACCTAACCTAACCTAACCTAACCTAACCTAACCTAACCTAACCTAACCTAACCTAACCTAACCTAACCTAACCTAACCTAACCTAACCTAACCTAACCTAACCTAACCTAACCTAACCTAACCTAACCTAACCTAACCTAACCTAACCTAACCTAACCTAACCTAACCTAACCTAACCTAACCTAACCTAACCTAACCTAACCTAACCTAACCTAACCTAACCTAACCTAACCTAACCTAACCTAACCTAACCTAACCTAACCTAACCTAACCTAACCTAACCTAACCTAACCTAACCTAACCTAACCTAACCTAACCTAACCTAACCTAACCTAACCTAACCTAACCTAACCTAACCTAACCTAACCTAACCTAACCTAACCTAACCTAACCTAACCTAACCTAACCTAACCTAACCTAACCTAACCTAACCTAACCTAACCTAACCTAACCTAACCTAACCTAACCTAACCTAACCTAACCTAACCTAACCTAACCTAACCTAACCTAACCTAACCTAACCTAACCTAACCTAACCTAACCTAACCTAACCTAACCTAACCTAACCTAACCTAACCTAACCTAACCTAACCTAACCTAACCTAACCTAACCTAACCTAACCTAACCTAACCTAACCTAACCTAACCTAACCTAACCTAACCTAACCTAACCTAACCTAACCTAACCTAACCTAACCTAACCTAACCTAACCTAACCTAACCTAACCTAACCTAACCTAACCTAACCTAACCTAACCTAACCTAACCTAACCTAACCTAACCTAACCTAACCTAACCTAACCTAACCTAACCTAACCTAACCTAACCTAACCTAACCTAACCTAACCTAACCTAACCTAACCTAACCTAACCTAACCTAACCTAACCTAACCTAACCTAACCTAACCTAACCTAACCTAACCCGACAGGGTACGCGGCCAGCGGGTCGGCGCATTCGTGCGCCGTACTCAGCGACTCGAGGTCCGCCCTGGAGACGATCGCAAAACCTGATACCCTCCATCCCCTGGCGATCGCAGCGAAAGAGAATATTATGAAAGCACGTGAGAAAGGGACGAATATAAGGTTGTATTGGGTGAAGGCGCATGTGGGGTGGCCCTGAAGAGTAAAAGAAGACCTGAGTACGAGGATTGCCCCGTTTCATTCGTCAAGCGTCAGCTAAGGCTGGGG